>JAYKAV010003112.1:405475-464694 GCA_035582835.1 Phoebastria nigripes
TTGCCTTTCTGATTTCCTCTCTGCATGACCTAACAAGATCCCTGTACTCTTCTTGAGTTGCCTGCCCCTTCTTCCAGGAGTGGTAAACTCTCCTTTTTTTCCTGAGTCCCAGCAAGAGCTCCCGGTTCAGCCAGGCCGGTCGTCTTCCCCGCCCCTTCTTCTTACAGCACATGGGGACAGCCTGTTCCTGCGCCTTCAAGACTTCCTTCTTGAAGAACGTCCAGCTTTCCTGGACCCCTTTGCCCTTCAGGACCGTCCCCCAAGGGACTCTCTCCTGTCCTGAACAGGCCGAAGTCCGCCCTCTGGAAGTCCATGGTAGCGGTTTTGCTGGCYCCCCTCCTTACTTCACCAAGAATCGAGAATTCTATCATTTCATGGTCRCTAAGCCCAAGACRGCCTCCGACCACCACATCTCCCACCAGTCCTTCTCTGTTTGTAAACAGCAGGTCGAGTGAGGCACCGACCCTGGTAGGCTCCCTCACCAGCTGTGTCAGGAAGTTGTCTTCCACACACTCCAGGAACCTCCTAGACTGTTTCCCCTCTGCCGTGTTGTATTTCCAGCAGACGTCCAGGAAGTTGAAGTCCCCCATGAGAACAAGGGCTAGCGAATGTGAGACTTCTGCCAGCCGCTTGTAGAATGCTTCATCGGCCTCTTCATCCTGGTTGGGTGGCCTATAACAGGCTCCCAGCAGGATATCTGCCTTGTTGGCCTTCCCCCTCATCCTTACCCATAAGCACTCGACCTTATCATCACCACAATCATTAAGCTCTAGACAGTCAAAACACTCCCTAACACACAGAGCCACCCCACCGCCTCTCCTTCCTCGCCTGTCCCTTCTGAAGAGCTTATAGCCATCCATTGCAGCACTCCAATTGTGAGAGTTTTGTTCTCTCTGAGGGAGAGACACAGGGCTAAAAGGACCTGGTCAGACCAAAGATGACTCTTTTTGTGTTCTGACATGCAGGTGGGAAGAAAAGTCACACCTTAGGCTCTGCCTGGATTGTCCAGGCTTGCCAGCCTGGTTTGAACACAGGCAGTAAGAAGCAGCTATGGTGCAAAACAGCACTGAGGCACTGAGTGATCAATAGATATTGCATGCTACCAGAGGAAAAGGAGCAACAAAGAAAATAACTGCAGCAGAAAAATGGGCAGTTAAAAGCCGCATGAGAGTTGAAACTCCCTGGAAATAGAAGAGTTTTAAACAGCACTTCACTCTGCCTTTGCTAGCAATGGATGTCAGCAAAAGGCAGAGATTCGGAAGGTAGTCTTCTTTCTAACAATAGCTAGCTCTGAAGCTCTTGATGTGTTTAATAGCTTCCACTTAACTCATGTAGAACAGACTGACTGTAAAAATACTAGAAATATTTGAAGATTCCTGCATTCTACAGGAACGTTGAATCGATGAAAAGGCTCTTCTTTTTTTTAAACAATATGGGAAAATACAAGCCTTCAGTATGGAGTATGGAGTATTGAGGCTGAAAAGCCAGTTCTGCAATCTGGAACAGTGGGAGGAGGTGCTAAGATATTATGAAAAGAATATGCAAGCAATGACCGAGTATGTGCAATGTATCCAAAGACCTAATGGTATGAGGTCAGACAGATTTTCATAGACAGAATGGTCAATGTTTTAGCAAAAGATAAAAAGGTTGCAATGAGGCATTCATTCATTCATTTTAAGCTGAACTTTAGGAGGCAGTAAAAAAAGTGCTCCTAGACTCATCCAGCCAGAACTGGCAGGAGAAAAGCACTGGTATGATTAAACAAATAAATCTTGGTGTTTATTGTATGTGCCTATTTCTATTAAATGTCTGTGTAAACTAGATACACATGCAAATAGCATATTAGAAGACAAAATTTGAACAGTATCAGGAAAAATGAGTATGTTGTTATGTTAAAAGCATGCCCACCCCGGGGCTCAAATGTATGAGGTAACAGACAGTGAGAATCTAAATAATCTGAAAGACTTAGTAGAAGAGGGCTAAAGCACAATAAAAGTAATAACAAAATGTAGTTGAGAATCCCTCCAAAGTGTGTACTGGTTTACACTAATACAACATAGTCAAAACTGTTGCCTATTTATTAAGAAATATTGAATGCCACTATGCTCAAATACGTAGGGAGACTTTGGCCTTGTCAAGAAAATAYCTGTATTTAGTTTGAATGTATTGCAATCCCCGTAATTTAAAGATAATCAGTATTGGATGAAAGTGACCATACACAATTTACTTCCCCTACTAAAAAAAAGTCTGAACATGCTATCCTGACAAGCACGGTTCTTTCATACAGCATTTGACAAAAGTTTAATAGATCAAGAGACTAGAAGTACCTATTGTCCATCTTGATCTGATAAAAATGTCCTTTCTGATCTGAGATAAATATGTGTACACTGAGGGCTAGAGTTAACGCTACATGTGGGACCTTAAAGAAAATAATGAAAACTGTTATCAAGATGTGCCTCACAAAATATCATCTTCAAATCTCAGAATGCAGAACGCTTTATTGAACCAGCCATTTTGCTGTTAAGTGTCTGCAAGAGATAGCAATCACCTTTGCCTGTATGGCAGGCATTAAACAATAACAACAAGTGAATTTCCTGCAATTCTGCTAATGTTTTAACAGAATTTCATTGACTCAAGTAAAAGAACAGGTTGTCTTGAAAATTAATACTTTCAGAAAATGTATTTCATTTCAATCAATCAGAATGATTTCCAACTGTAAATTATATCAGAATAGTTTTTAGCTTTGACAGGAGAATGGATTATTCTCTTCAGAACTGGTAGTGAGGGGTCGTAACGCCAGAGATGGGCTGTAGCTGCTACCTGAGCGCGTGACAGGACGTAGCCATTTGCACCAATATATAGGGCTGTTAGCCCTACAAAAGTAGGGTTTGAATCTTGAAAAATGTGGAAACCATTGCTTTTAGGGAAGAGTAATTTTTACATTGTTTCTGGCCAAGAGCTGTAAGTCAGAGCAGGACTGGTCCTGTATTTCTTGCATTGGTGTTCATAAAATTAAACAGTTTTCCATTTTGGAGTAAATCCTTTTCTTAGAATTTCAGAATCCAGTCATTTATGTTCCCATTGAGAGGAACTTTGTCATGGGATAAAGGTTTAATCCCCAATACACTGCGCATTTTAATCAGTTTAAATCTTTGCCTGGGAACAGACATTTCACAATCAATGGATTTTAATAACCTTTGGGGGAAAATTGCATTAAAGGCAAGCAGTAATACTTTTCTGGTTTCCCTCTTTGCTACTACTGGTTTTCTATTTTGTTATTAAGAATCTTAGCATGAGACCCAGAACTTTTTTTTCTCAAGCATTCATCTGCTTTTGATGATTTTTCCTCTTATGAAGTTCTAATCCTCTGTTTGTGACAACATAATCATTTCCACCGCAGCTAATTGCAATATTTGTAACCACTGATTAGAACTACAGGTGGGGATATGTAGTCAGGATCTACTGAATTAAAAACAAAACAAGTCCCAGGCAAGCCAAAATACATGATGGAGAACAGAACTGTTTTCACAATTGTGTTTCCAAAGCAATACTTCTTTTTAAATATAAACAACCACAACAGTTGATGTAACCATTCACTGCCAGTGGAGGACTTCTCTAGGCAGAGCCTTTTGGTGACTCAGTTTCCCTTATCATGCTTTCCTTACAGGAATGGTGTTTAGGGTAATTAGAATTGTAGGGTTTTTTTTCTGGAGCCACAGAAAAAGAAATAATCTGCAAAGTAATGTTTCTGTCACTCTGAGGTCTCTTCCTGAATGATTAGAAACTAGCAAAGCACAGAATTTTGCTTTTATCAGCCAATATACGTTTGCTTAGAGAGAGAGTGAGAAAGAAGGAAATACTAAATAGTTTTACCGGATCATCGAAGAAGGAGTTATTAATTTATAATTTGCCCTGCAAGGGATGCATACGGTGGCACTGTCCCAGCACCAGAGCAGGAAGCAGCTATAGCTTACCTGTATTTCCTGCCTTCCTGCCCTCCACGCTGGTGTGCTTTAATCATCCTTCCACACCCAGCCAGGCAACCCTGAGTTGGATCAAGCAAAGCTGAGAGCATAGCTCATCCCATTACCCAGGTTTTTAACTCAGACATGTAGAAGCTGCTTTTCACATTGTTCCTAAAGCTGCAGTTGCAGCACTTTTTTGATGTGTTTTATGCATTGTAGCCTGGAATTTTTTAATCAGAAATGGATGGGATAATTACAAGGAAAAATATTTCAGAGGCAGCAGATCCGTAGCTGGCATTTTAACCCTGAGCATGAGGGTGGACTTTCCAGTGCATCTGTGAAGCTCTTCCTGCAGTGTATTTTCTTTCTTCAGATTTCATAAAGGTTGCTATACCCAGCAGGAAAGATTAAAAAGGGCTGTGACAGTCTATCCCTGAGTGAAAAATAGAGTACAGGCATCAGAACAGTTAGATCCGGCTTAGGAGAAGCAAAACTATGCTTTTACTCATTCTTTGTCTTGAACCTAATTCAACCTATATTTCTTGGAGGACTGAAAATGCTTATTCAGATCTTTATTGCAAATATCAGACAGAGAGAAGTTTTAATACCAGGTTTTGTGCTTTGGAAGAGTAGCAAATTTATTATTAACTAATATTTTTTTCTGGCCTATCACTTTCAACTAGCAAATAATGGTCTGTGTTAGGAATTGGTTATTAAATGGAAGCTTGAAAATATGAACAGGTTCATAATAAAACCAACTTGAAAATGACAAAGGAATTTTTCCTCCAACTTTCATTTAACTGGCCCTTACACCTATGAAAAT
Source organism: Phoebastria nigripes (assembly GCA_035582835.1). Lineage (NCBI taxonomy): Eukaryota > Metazoa > Chordata > Aves > Procellariiformes > Diomedeidae > Phoebastria > Phoebastria nigripes. Next base: position 410,264 of record JAYKAV010003112.1, read on the forward strand.
CACCTCAAAGTAAATACTATTGATTATATTCAAAACTCATTACAATGACAGTTTGAAGTGAAGTGGCAGGTTATCAGACTTTGCTTTAGATTACATTTGTCAGCACTGTAATTTAAGATACATTTTTTAACAACATGGTTTTGAAGCTTCATTTGCCACAACTTTTAAGATTTCAGTCCTTGATGAAATATGTGTTCCATGCAAGGGCATTATGGTTTTTGTGGTGTAAATAAACCAGTTCTGCTCCAGATCCATAAATGTAGAAATCTGGATATACACTGTAATTATTTTTAACGGCAATATGTATACTACATGTATACTAATCAATCCAAATAAGTCCATGACCCATTTTTGTATTCATTTTCAGTGAACATTCATTGAGTGGCTGCAATGATCAATTAAACAGGATTTTTAGTCTCAATTACAGAATCTTTGAAATTGCTTGAATTTATTTTTCCAGATATATGGCCAAGAATTTTCCTCTAATAGGAGTTGTGGTCTTGTCTGATGGAAGAAATGCTCTTCAAAGGAATGGAAAAAAGTGAATATTTGGTATATAAAAGGAAGTAATTTGAAACTGTAATTGTGAAGCAACTGAAATTGCCTTTGCTCCATAATAGATGAAATCAGCTGTGGGTAATCAAATGTAAGAGAAAAAAACCCCCAAAACAGTCAAAATTACTGCAGACAAAGACACGGACTAAGTGCTTCAGTGTTTTTCTTTCTGCTTGTCAAAGAATGGTCATAAGTAATATTGAGACTACTGTTCTGTCAGACTGTGGTAGCGCTCACAGAACAATAAATAAAGTGAAATAATTTGCTCAGGAAGATGGTAGCATATTCTTTTGTTGAAAATTGGGGAACTGCCTGCCGGTTTTCTATCCTGATCACCGTGGGATGCCCACCTGCCTGCAGACACAGTGGTCTGCCACTGCAGTGGACTTGCCAGCAAGTCACTTCATGCCCTGTTGCTGCCTGATCTAACCCTATGTATTCCTTAGGTGCTCCAGAGGGTCTCCCAGTGGGACAGGGAGTCCACGGGGGTGCTCCTTTCTCCAGTTCCACCCACAAATCCCACTTCTTTTATCCTGCCAAACAGCATCAGCTTTTAGACTCCAGTCTGAACCAATTATTTCTCCCTCATTTAGACCCCTTCTGAGAGAAAGCCTGTTTATTTATGGAGATCCCCACTCCTGCATCTTTGCAGCCCCAAAACGATGGAGGTCTATTAGTTCATACTGTGTGATTACCTGAAAATAAAGTTGATGCCGTATCATAGATGAGTCCCCAATAGAAACTCCTCCACCTAGAATCCTCAAAGGATATCTCCTTTGTGATCCCCTGGTGACTCTTAAAACTTAGCAAGGACACACTGAGCATCTGCTGGTTGGCCTAGCAGTATAGTGCTATGTTTGTGGTCTTTGTTTCTTCAGTCCACTGAACTGCAACAGCCAGCTGCTGATGTAAGTGCACAAAATGGTTTGTCCTTAAGCCCAAGAAGAGTACTTAGGACAGACAGCACTGAGAGGAACGTGGGCTTGCTGCTACAAGGATGAGATTCATGTTACTCCCTTGTAAAATGCTAGTGCCATCAAGGATAAGAAGTGCATATTTGTTTGTCCAGCTTGGAAGCAGTGAGGGTGCCAGTTCCTGTAATCCTTCTGGCCAGTTCTCTCCCAGCAGCTCCCTGTCCGTTCAACCTCTTCCCTGACAGAATCGCAGCCTCCCCCTTCTTCAGGCTCTGCTACTTATGAAGAGAGAGGACGGAAGATACCTGCATGGTGCAGGTGACCTGCTGCGTGCTGGAATAACAGAAGTCCATGACCACAACAGACAGCTAAAACTGAGAGCAATCCATGTGCTGAAGTGTCCATGCCTGAAAGCTTCTGAGTCAACGTTTGAATGTGATATACTAAAGTTACACTTGTTGACAGGCAATTCAAATAAAAGACCTAGTTCAACTTTCAAATTGCTTGCAGTGAAAAATTTGGCCAGCTAAGTCCTCAAAAGTAGGTGCTAAATATATGAAAGCCTATGAAAATACAGCATAGCCCATGTTTAGTTCTGGTATGTGTTCTTACCTCCATTTGACTTATGTGATTTCACCAGATAGATTGAACAGTGACTGGTTAACTGTCGCAGTATCAGGGTTACTATTAATTGGTATCTCCTATGCTCTGAAATACAGTGCTGGGAGATGTACTGTTTGCTATCAGCCTAAATAATAGTTAGATGATCGATTATGTCCCTAATTTAATCAGCCTGCTTGCTAAATGCTTCTAGGGATTAGAAGTATGTTTTGGACAAAAAAAAAATATATCTGAATATATGTGTCCAGCTATATTTTACATTAAACAAAGTGCAATTATTTCTTCCATTCCTCCAAATGGTCTATGGATAGAAAGATTTAATTTATTGGACAGATTATTGGACAGATTATACTATTGGGCAGATTTAATTTGTTTGACTACAAGCAGATAAACCATCAAGGCAGAGAAGAAAATGGGCAGATATAAAAGCATCTAGACTAGGATTAATCAGTTGTTCAGAATGCTCTTGAGACATGCCATCATACTAGACAATTCATTCAACTCATAAAAGCTATACTGTCATTATGATGACAGCTGAGCAGATTATTGACAACAAATTTTTTAACTAATGAGTTTAGTCTCTTCGGATCAACAATTGCTTGTGGAAAGATTCTTGAAATTACCTGCTTGATTTTACTCAGAGGTGGGTTTTTTCCCCCTCTTTTTCTCCCCTTTTCCTACTACGATTATACTGTGAGGAAAAGACTATGAATATTTTACAACCAAGATCTGAAGTTGGACGTCTATTATTAGTTGCAGTTTTTCATATACACAATCTGAGTTTGATTGGTTTTTGTTTTAGTTTTGCTGGTGAAAAGACTTATGACTGGGGAGGCCAAAGAACAGAAAGTGTATTTCAAATTGTTAGCGTCTGCCTGGACCACAAGTATTTCAAGTTTTAATCAGCATTCTGCATCCTTGTTTGATTTCTTCTGGAACTTCTACTTGTTACAGAGTGTTTCACTTTCTACCCTATCTCAAAAAGTGTATATACTCTTCTTTTGAATGTGTCTAATGTAATTTCAAGCATGTTTGCATTTCACTCTGCTGCCTTTCAGCATATTTGCAATGTGCTGTGGTTTTCTATGTTGACTTTTAAATATGTTTGTCCAACTGATTACGTGACAGACCTTTATTTTTCCTCTTAATTATTGTAATTTCTTTGTGTGTGTGTGTGCGTGTGTATGAAATGGTGCTTTAAAATGGTTTAGTATCTGTTCATTTACAAACACTGGAGAGAGCTTCCATGTGCAATATGAGAGAATCTGCAAGAGAGAGAGAAAGAAATACAGCTAAAGAAGTGGGGAGAAATGAATGTGAAAGATTTCTTGAGCTTCAGAATTTTGAGCCTGGAAATGAATTGCAGCTGTGTGCATGCATACATCTGGGGGCAGATTTTCTTCTTTAGCATAGCTCATTCTAAGTGCTAAGGGCAAGCTAGTGGAAAAGAAAGAAAATTACAAATATTTGTTGTCAAGGTTGCAGCAAAGGAAGACAGAAAGAGGACAACTGCAGAGAAGGAGCCAGGAAGAAGACGGATATGTACAGAAGTGTGTATTTTACAGCTGATATAGATATGTAAGGGCCATATTAAAAAAAAAAAAATCATGAATTAGAAACCTAATAGGGAACAAAAGTTGGGAAGTATTACAAAACAAAGAGCCTACTCCTTTCATTTATATTTAACAGAAAAAGAAGAGGAAAAATTTCACCAGGCCAACTTTTTCATTTCTCCAGAAGATTACTATGCTGTTTTATCTGGGATTGTGATGGAAGTAACATTTTATATTCCCTTTATATTTTGGCAGGGAGCTGACACTTTGTTATTTACATGCATTATGTGGTTATGTTTCATTACACAGTATAATAATATGACACAGCTAAATGACAAAGTCCCTGGTGAACATTTTAAGTGGTACACATCCCAGGACTGCAGTAAACACGCTAAATTACAAATTCATGGACTGGTGAATATGGCCATTCAGCGATATAGGAATGGTTCATCTTAATAGACAGTATGCTCTGCTGAAAGGGCATGGGCAATAGGACAGTGTTTTATTTATTTATTTACTCAGGGCAGAGGATAGAAGCCCTCAAAGAAAGAATATACAAATTTATTTAAAGCACAAGGCAGAGAAAGTTTGTAGTTGTAAAGAGTTATCTGGATGGAGTGGGAAAAATCCTACAGACTTTAATGATGTTTTCACCAGTATTTTCTACAGTTACTAAAGAAAGGGCAATAGTACTCATGGGTTAATTGCAAATTAAAGGCAGGGCTTAGTGATGAAATACTGAGATTTTGTTARTAACTGATTACTCAAAGTGCTCAGTCAATTAAAAATAACAGCCCCAGGAGGCTACACATGAGTTTTGAACTTGATCCCTCTGCCTCCACCTGTTATCCTCCTTGTCATCTTCCCATGCCCGTAATGTCTGCATGATGTCACACCATTTTCATCTGTGGCATAAGATATGTCACTTTTATTCCTGACTTTTGCTAAGAACTGTAAAAAAATTCTGTGGCTGATGAAACAACGAGATAAACCAAAAAGCATTATGTACCTTTTTTTTTTCTTTTATATGAAACAGGAGAAGGCTAAAGGAACAGAGGGAAAAAAAATTGTCAGCTGGAGAAGGAAACAAGAACAACAAATAATTCCCAAGCCTTTTATTTAAAATACAGTTTGTTTTAAGGCTTCTAATTACTATTTGCGTGAAGCTACTATTGATTCTAGATAATTATTCTACAAAAAGAAGATTTAACATCCACCTTTCCCACAACAGTGGGTTTTGGTTTTGTTTTTCTATACAGACTGTATTTTTTGAATTCTCTACTAGATATTGACTGCATCCTCACTAGTCAAGGACCATACTAATGATCTGGCGGTCCCTCACTCTGTTAAGAAGTTCAAGCTGGTGAGCCCCTTGCAGCTGCAATGATCCCAACCTACACATGCACATCCTCGGGCTAACGGCTTCATGAATCACAGTTAAAATAAAAGGAGTACAAATTATTCTAGAATGTCACAATGAAGGTAACAGAGTGCAGGTTGTTGAAAATAATGAAGTAAAAGTGATAAGAAGAATTTCTTCGGAAAAATGAATCAAGAAAGGCTTTGTTTTACATGAATTCTTTGGGGTTATATAAAGAAAGAAGACTGCAGAGCTGCAACCATATGTGTTTAGACAAAAATAACTTAATTATTGTAGGTTAACTGAGAGCTGGCTCAGGACTCTAAATAAGAAGTTATGAAAACATCATAGTAACAGGAGGGTATATGCAGGAAAGGACAATATATCTTTAAGGTCAGAGAAGCTATATTCTGTATGCAGAATGGCTTACCAGAACAGGAGTGGTCTGGATGGAAATGTATGATAGAGAAGGTACAAACTGTGTTATAAAGAAATGGATAAAAACATCTAAACCAGTGTGAAAAGAGACAGGTCAGGAAATGTTTGTATGCATAACAGATTATCTTAAAGAGGCACATCATTAATCATGAAGACTTCAGTTACCCTGCCATAGACTAGAATAAAAATTGTGAAATGACTGGAAAGTTATTTCTGGAGGTAAAATGGAGCTATTTCCTTTTAAATCTGCTGAGTGATGAAGAAAGCCAGACATGTCTTTGGATGTATCCCCAATAAATATATGTGATAAATGAGATAAAAGTTGGTGAAGATTTGATTCTTGTGATCCTAGAGCAACAGCATCAAATTGTAGGCATTCAAGAGAATATTCATAAATATAGAAGTACAAAAATATTGGACTTTAAAAAGGCAGAGTATGAAGAATATGAAATATATTGAGAATAGTGTGCAGAATATTAAAAAAAATGCTAAGTGCATGTTGCAGAAAGGGAAGCTACTTATGAAAAAAGGAGAAAAGATAAAAATTCTTGCATTTTCACAATTGTACAACAACATTAAACAACACCTGGGAAGATTCCTAGGTGGCGTAGATATAACTCCATTTCCTTGGCCCGTTTACACCAGCTAGAGATGGTAATGTGTTTAGGGTAAGAATAAGGTAAGAAGAAAATCAGACAAAAAGCAGATTTAAAAGTCAAATGTGTTGCATAGAGGATTATACTAAAAAAAAGTGATAGAAGAAAGGAATTAGAATAACTACAATGAAATATACACACCTCTAAAGCAATCTCACTAAAAGAAAAAGCTTTTATTTTCACGAATATATAAAACAGGTATTTTTTCCTGCTTACGATTCCTGCTGTTTTTATATGTAATTCCACCACTAGTTAAAAAGCTTAGATGATAATAAGCTCCATGTAGACAGTTTAAAGCAATGTCTTCATGTAAAGTATATCAGACAGAAAAGGCTTCTATTAGTTTTTATGCCCTATGTGTCTGCTGACTAAAACAACAACAAAAAGCTGGTTGAAGCGAACGAAGTGTATCTTACAGTTCACAAATAAAACAAGAACAGTAGGAGGTCTTTAAGCTATTTAAAGAATTTCATGGACTTTAAAAGCCATTCTCTGTGAATCATGCTATCTTTACAAACACTCTGAAATTATTTTTTTGGCGGTTGACAAGTTGAAAAATTCCATCATAAAACCACTGTATTAACTTTTCTGTGATATTTTGTAGAAAAGCTAAGAAAAGATTTCCATATGAGGAAAGAATACAGCTTAGCACAGAGCTATATACAAAGCAAGAGAGCGAGTCCCTTACTGTAGTGTAGAACTCTATGCTATGAGAAAACTGCTGAGAGTGTGGGTAAAAACTAAAGCAACAACTAAACATTCACTTCCTTTGAAAAGTTAGAATTGTTTGTGAGGTAAAAACATCCAAAGCGAACAGGAGAAAGTTGGGTTTTAAAGTTTAAGGTTTCAAAGAAACCTGAGAGTATTGAGTCAGTTCCACTAGAAACTAATAGACTTTCTCATGATCTAGATGAGAAAGCTGCAAGGCTGACTGAAACACAACTGTCTCTCACAAAAGTTTACAGCAAAAATATTCAGGATGGTGTGATATAAAATAAGAAAGGAACAACGTTCTAAAAGAAAGGTTATTGGAAAAAAGTGTATTTGTTGTTATATACAGTTGTGAAAAAGCATGAAATTGTCCACATCATCTCTAAAAATAAATTTCTAAATTGAAAGCTGTTAGGAGGCTGAAAGTCTATACCTTTTGTAACCTAGGTAAGGGCACTTTTTAAATGATAGACATGTTCTAATGTTTTTTGCCAGATTGCATCCTATGAAGGAATCATTTCTGGGCAGGATGAGCTTATTAGTACAGCTAACAGTGAAGGGGTACAAGGAAATGCATTAAGTAGAGGGCACACTTCAGAGGAAACTGTTGTGATGGAAGGATAATACTGCTTTCTTCCTTTCTTGGAGCAGGGCTTGGGAAGACCAAGGAGGAAAGCAGAGAGGGAGAGGAGACATCTTCTGTGGAGGGCAGGGAAGTCGACTGAACAGACGTTCTGGACACTGAGAAGCAGTGGGTTTCTGTCCAGGCTTTCAACAGGGTGAGACTACGTGTCACGTACTGCCTTCTTTTCCAATGTCCCCATTATGTTATCTCACCGTTTTATTCTCTTCATAAATTGTCCCATTGGCACAATAACTATAAGCTGTACTAGATAAATAGGTGAAATGTTCAAAAATGCCATGAACCAGGAGTCCAAAAAAATCCCTTTGGGAAATGAAACTGGAGTTTGAAATGCCCAAATATATTCCCCCTCAGCAAAAAGGAGAAAGCCTGATACTTACGCAGTTGCTGCCTGCTTGTAAAAGCAACATACTCTGCCTCTAGACAGGATGGGGAGCATGTACCTGTGCATGCTGAAACCTCTGTCCCACATCACCTGAGCAGAGGGCCTCGACTGGAGCGTGTCCCAGCTCTCTCGGTTTCTTTCCCCAAGCAACAAAACCACAGCTAAGGTGAAAAGCACCTGATGCCCGCCTGGGTTGCACTCTACCAGGGACTGAGATGGGGTTGGGATCTACAGCCTGGCACCTACAGTACAGACATGAATTCCTGCTTGCCTAAGGAAAACTGAGTGCTTCCTTTTTTGGATTTAAATTATTTACATTTAGGCTTTCTATTTTTTGATTTATGCAATGTGCTCGCATATCAAAACAGATTTTAAAAAGTATTTCAGGAGAGCAGATGAGTAAAAATCTTCGTATTGGGTGCAGGTGCCCAGGTGCCGGCAGCGGGGGGGGCTGCAGGGTGTCCCGTGTGAGGAGAGGCCAGGGCTGCCCCGTGCCGGACACAGCCGGTTCCAGCCGGCTCCAACGGACCCATTGCAGGGCACAGCTGAGCCCAGCAGCCAAGATGGTGGTGCCTCTGGGACAAGGTACTTAAGAAAGGGAAAACAATGCCACCCAGGCGGAGGAGAAGTGACAAAACCAGTGAGAAACAGCAGCGTGAACACGAAGGTCAGAGAAGAAGGAGGAGGAGCAGGTGCTCCAGCTACCACAGCAGATATCCACACGGCAGCCCATGAACAGGACCATGCCGGACAAGATGGATATTTCCTGAAGGAGCTGCAGCCCATGGAGAGGCCCATGGAGCAGGGAAAAAGTGTGAGAAGGAAGGAGCAGCAGAGAGAGCAGCAACCATTATGTACTGACTGCAGCATCTCCCACCCCCCATCCTCACTGCACTACTGGGGGCAGGGGAAGGATACGGGGGGGGGGTGTGTGTGTGTGTGTGAGAGAGTGCCCTTGAGCTTGGGAGAGGCAGGAAGAGAGATGTTTTAACGTTTGTCTTTGTTTCTCACTATCTGCATCTGCTTTAATTGAAAATAAATTAAAGTTAATTTTCCTCAAGTCTGTTTTGCTCGCAGTAGTAATTGGTAAGTGCTCTCCCTGTCTTTATCTTGACCCACGAGCTTTCTTGTTGTTTGATTTCCGCCCCCCTTTTTTTTTTCCCTTTGTCCTGCTGAGGAAAGGGAGTGAGTGAGCAACTGGGTGGGAGCTGGGCTGTTAGCCAAGGCTAACCACCATGAATTTGAAAAACTTAAGGAGAAAATGGAAGCTAAAAGTCAGAATGAGAGAGAAATAGTAGCTAATCATTCACACAGAAATTGATGACAGAATTTCACATACAAACACAGGGCTTTCCAGATCCACTGAAAATCCTACTGGGCAACTGGCAGTCCTCCTACCAAGAGCTGCAAATTGACTGGGAGGAGAAGGGGAGGGAGGAATTTCCCGCCTTTCCATCAGCGACTCCTTCCTACTCTCCAGGATGAGGCAAGGTGGAGGGAACAGGCCCTATTCCTGTTCCCTGGATACTTTGCAATTGTGATGATCACTTTTTGCTTCTGTTCAACACCTTAATATGGCAAATTCTCTGTAAATGTGCTGTGACTGGTGGCAGAGAATCATATAAACATTAAAATACAGGTGGAATCATTCCTATTTTACTTAGATCGACTTTATTCTCCATTTCTAGTCTCTGATAATGTTTCACATGAAAGTTTCCAGTTCATAAAAAACCAAAAAGACTCAAAAGGAAGACCCTGAAAATTTCCACTCCTAAACTGTCACAATAAAAATAATGCAGTGACAGAGCTAGAAAGGTCTACAAGAGAAATGTTTTAACTCATATATACTAACAGTCCAAACAGAAAAGAGCAGAATAGGGCATCCACAAAGATTCATAATCAGATAATATAATACTCTTAATAAAAAGGGTTTTGAAAACTTTACTTTATAATCTGGCAAAATTTTCCAGTACCCAGTGTCATAATGGAGCGTCATAGAAAAGTGTCTGATTTAGGCTAACCTATAGAATGGAGTGTGATGGAAGAGAGCAGATATATGCTATATAGAGAGAAAAAAGCCTCAGGCACAGAGCAGAGTTGTATAAAGAGAAAGCTGGGCATACACACAAGCACACACATACAATACAATATTCCTATATCCGTGTTTACTTTCAAGAGGTATTTTTCTGAAAAATAAATTACAGCAGTAGGTGAAAAGCCTACAAGGGAATCAGATAGATGAACAGTGCTGCAGAATTCTGTCTCCTGTACAAAGGGAAAGTATACATCATAGTTACTGTCACCATTGACTGTTATAAGGAATCAAGAGCAAGTGCAACTGCTGGGCTTAAAAAAGAGTAATAACAACTGTCTCAGTGGCACTGCAACTTGTAAGCTGCTGTGAGGTTATGTTGGTGGACAGAAAAAGAGCTAGCATATCATCCATAAATCATTGAGCCTAAGCAGAGATACAGTTTCTTGGCTTTTCAGCCAATCAGGAAATCAACCTGAATTTTCAGTAGTACAAATGAGAAATATTGTACAAGGACAGTCACAGAGTCCCAAGTTTCTACAAGACAGATTGATAGAGCATCTTCAGCTTCAAATTCATAAAATAAGGAACTCATAAGCTGCCTTTAAGTATCAGTTCCATTGCATATATTATCTAGGTTAAATACCTTTTACATATTTTGGATTTTGAAAGATTATACGCCCATCAAGTTACCTTTTTCTGGAATGCCATTGAATATAGTGGGAGAGGAGACTAGGATGTAGAACAGGTTGTACATTTGTTTTGGTCTTGCTTACAGGCCCTCAGTAAATATGGACAAAAATAATTAGGAGGATACAAACTCAAAAKATATGTAGAACCTGCGATGCAACAGGCCCTTTCAACATGTGTTTCAAGTTTTAATTTAACAGATAAGAATTTTAAACAAGCAGATACTTAAAGAAACTCCCCAGCAGCTACCAGTACACTAAATATTGCACTCGTGTTCTAAATCAGTAGGAAATGTCAGATATAAAACATATTCAAAAAATGCCCACAAAACAGGTCAGCAAAATGCAATTCTATTTTTGAAGATGTTGTCCATCAAATCTAGAGCTTGGAAAAATTCTGTTCTGTCCAGCTCCCTGTAAACACAGTGTCGTTCAGTTCAACCCTCAGAACCTTGTCAGTTTTAGTATTTCACAATATAGTATTGTACCTCATGTATCAAGGGCAAGAATAAATCACTGTCTAAAGTTTTACCTCTCTGACATTCCTAGTTCAGATTGTAATAGGTATGCTGAGCTGATCTTTCTAGAATTGAAGAAATCCTTCAGTTTTAGTTTTCTGTTTTTTTCATGCAACTAGATGATAAAACACAGGTTTCTTTATCTTTGCATGTCCTGCTTTCAGGGCTTTTTTTTATGCTTCATGCATAGCAAGTGGCAGCAAAAGAAGATGTAGTAATTATCAGAGAATATATTCCATAAAAGAAGAATACAGGGCAAAAAGAAACAGTTACAAGTAATGAAGTGGCTTTATAGATTGTCTCCCACACAGCAGGCAGATACATTTCTAACCTGCCAAGGAAATTATTCACTACTCAACAAAGCCTAGGCTTCTTGAAATGACAAAACTCTTGCTGACTTATAGGCAATGAGAATTCTGCCTGATAGGGCCTGATATGGCCCTATCTGAACTAGCTAGGGCATGAATGTTAAATAAGACTTATGGCCAGATGAGGGTTTTTGTGCTTAAGGCTGTATTTCCAGTGCGTATTTATATATTCAATTTTCTGCATTCAGTAGTTGTACTTTGGTAGATATATGAGCTGCACAGTAGCTGCTTCATGGGTAATGTGATCCTTCTTCCACTTGTACAGAAACACATAAAGAAGCCTAAATTTCATGCACAGGGCATAGTGCCCATCTCATTCCATGTGCTATACTTCAAGAGAGTACGTTATTTTCATGGCTTTCCTGCAAACTCCTTTTTTCCAACCCTGGCACAAAACATCATTTTACTACAGCTTGCAGCATTTGTAAAGAGCTGGACAACCGAGTCCACATGCTACATGCCCTGAAGAGGAAAGTAGTGAAAAAAACGTGCAAGGAAAAATACAGTCTGCCAGCAGGAAAGTGTTTTTGCTTTAAAATTGTATTTTTAAAAATTTAACTCAAAGCAAAGTAAAATTAAGCTAAAGCAAACTGGAAGTATTGTTTTGTTTTGTTTTGTTTTGTTTATTGCTTACTGTGGTGGTGCATTTCCCCCCCCTCAGAAATTTCCATGAGACCTCGGCCTTGGTGTACTGAGTCTGGCGGTTGAGCGCTCCTTGACCATATCAGAAACTCTGCATAGCTGAGGCTGGGAATGTACTCCTACTGCCTGGCCCAGGTGTCAAGTAGAACACCACTGAAACCTTGAGAATTTTCAGTAATTACCACCTGGGACTGTGGTCAGGATGGAAATTTACAGATGACTAAACCCAACCATCTTGTGAACCTATAAACGGTGGTCCTAAGTGAGACCCTCTGAGCTCTCCGGGACTGTAGCGGGCTGCACCCAGCATCTCCCTCTGAGTGGGACGCCTCTGAGAGCTTGCGACCTCTTCTTGGGTCTGTGATATTCGGAGGACTGTCACCGAAAGCTGATGACAGGGCCTAGGCTGAACCCCCTTCACTCCTTGAAGCTCAACCCTCGCCTGTTGAGAGAAATGCCGAGACAATTTATGTGAATATTCCTTCACGGAACTCGAGGGGAATTTTTAACAGGTACTTTTTGTACATTTATATATATATTTCTGGCTGTGTATATGTGTATGAACTAATAGTGAACATAATTTGTAATTAAGTTGTGATTGTAGTAGACTTTACTAACACTTACTTTGTAAATATTAAATTAATTAATGATTAAGTGCTGCTAAAGTTTGTTAATGATTAGTTGATGATTAAGTGTTGCTAAAACTGTGAATGAACCCTAGACTGCTGCTAAACACATATAGTCCCTAAGATATAAGCCCTTAGATGATTTTCCCCTATATGTTTCATCCGTGTAGTGATAGAGTGAACCTTGCCATCGAATTCTGTTAGGTTGCACCTTTATAAATCTCTATTAAAATCACTTTCTGTTAATACCTTTGACAGTGATTCTTTAAGTGGCCTCTAAACCACTCATTCACGACACTTACCACCCATCTTTCCCCAATACTCATATGTTATTTTCTTATTTTCTCTCTTTTGCAAAAGTAGATGTTTTGAAAACTATGATGTGTAAACAGTAAATGATTGACTATATCTTAAACCCCAGGTATAGTAAAAGATTGGAAAAAGCAAGTTTCTTATCAAAACCTAATTCAAACTTTGCATCATTAATAGCCCATAAACACTCAACATATTTTTCTTGCACCTGATGTACCATAGGATGATATACCTTAGAATTCCTAGATAATTTACCATAAGCATTTCTAAATACTTCTTAAAAACAAATGCAACATTTCACTGTATTGTGTACCAACATAGTAAGGTAAAAAAAAGAGATTTTTTTTTGGCAGAACAGTTCTGGATGTTCTCCAAACTGTTTTTCTGTGATACAGAACAGCTAAACAATTCTAAAAATGGTCTTGTTGGTTTAGTTTACTTCATTTCAAGAACCTGTATAAACTACAGTACCCAAAGGTCCTTTTGTTATAGTGTATGATTTATCCGTTGCAGTTGCATCAATATTTTCTCTCTGCAGGAAAGACGTATAACATGGGTAGGAAGAGGCTAATGTGCCGCAAGAGAAAAGCTTAGAGACCTGATATAGTTCCCAAGCACCAGGACAAAGTTAGAAGGGACTGGTGAGGTACTCAGGCTGGGAGGTACTCTAGTTGTTGAAAAAAAAAAAAGAGATATTCCCTCTTTTTAAAAATAAATAAGATGTAACAATATTCAAACAAGATTCTCAGGAAAGAGCACTCAAAAACTGGTTAACAGAGATTCAGATGTTAAAACATATATATATATATAKAGAGAGAGAGAGAAGCGCACACATATCCATATACATAAAAAAAATACATCACATCTATGTATTCTGCCCAACTTCTCCAAACGGCCAGGCTTTGTTAAAAAACAGGATAGGGACCTGGAGTTTAACCAACATCCTTCATGTTTTAGCTCTTCCAGATTTAAACATGTCCCTGCAATTTGCAAACATGTATCTCTTTCCTTTTCATAACTCATTTCATGTGAAAGGACTCATTATCCTAATTTATCGCATATGCAAATATGTGAACTGCAACTCATTTTTCCACTGAAGCAGTTGGGGTCAACACAGTTGAATAGCTATCTTTAATCAATCAACTACCAGGTTGTGACTGCTTAAAAAACAGATAGTGGACCTTTTACAGAGTAACTAATTTTTCATTTTCTTCTTTGTCTAAAAGGAGACATATGTATTCGTTATGATCGTTAGCAGTGACCATCTTAAAGCTGCATTATAAGCTTTATATTGCCTGTCATATACAAAGGACAATTCCCTCAGACTCATAACTTACCTAAAAAACAAACATAGTTCCAGAATTCTTTTGTATATTTGTTTCATAAGTGTATCTTTTAGTATACTTCCTTCTCTTTGTGTTTTTTCCTCTTTTCAGTGCTAAGGATGAGTAACACGTACTGAACGTATTGAACATCTTAGGCTCATCTTACTTTTAGGGATCCAGTCAAAAAATAAAACTCCTATCTCACTGACACATTAAGCAACCATATGACTGCAGTGAGAAACTGTTTGAATAATTTATCATTTGCAAACAAAAATGACAAGTATTGTGCATAACAATGTGTATCATCAAAGAGAGCTCTTTTCAAATTGCCTCCTGATTACTTAGACAAGTTTAAGAGACATGACTATGTACTGGTTGTAAATTATTAACTTTATTTAAAAAATAAATTAGCCGGAATAAACACTTACTATATCACATAGCAATTATATAATTATCCCTCCTCCAATCATTAACTGAGAATTCTTTTGTATGGGAAAGACATGAGAGAGAAGTCTCCACAGAGAGGAGCCCATGGTTGCCTTTACTAAGTGCTCTCTCCAGACTGCATATCACCAATTTTATGTTGCAGCTGGGAGTTATATTGAATGTAGCAAAATACATTTTGTCTGCAAAGAAGCACATGAAATTTCCCATGTTGGCTGGGGTAGATTTGATCAGCACATGAACAGGAAAGCAAATCAAAGAAAATCTCTCAGGCTCAGGGTTGTAACCTAAGCTTTTCTTTTTAATCCCACACATACAGACCTGCAGTGACACCTCAGATATCCACACTATTCTTGCTTAAGGTAATGCAAATTATATGTGCACATCTTTGGACGGTGCCAGGACCCTGTGCATGTTAGCTCTAAGTCCAGTAAAAAAGAATGTTCTGAAACACTCCATGGATTAAATGGTGGCTCCAGTGAAGCCAGTGGGATCTTCAACTTTGGCTTCCACAGAACTGAGATTTTACTCTGTCTCTTTTGAATGTGGGCTACTGCCTCTGTTGGAAGAACAGGTTTTTTCTTTTTTTTTTTTCCTTTTTTTTTTCTTTTTTAAATTTTTTAATTTTTTTCCTTTTCTTTTTCTTTTTTTTTTCTTTTTTTTTTCTTTTGTTTTTTTTTTTTTTTTTTTTTTTTTTGAGATTTGCCTTGAAGTAAGTACTTGTGAAAGATGCTAGCCTTATGGTCCTGGAGACTCATTTTTTCTCTTTAGCCTCTGAGTAGTTTCAGCAAGGAAAAGCTTTCTCTTACTAACATATCAATATGCACCAGCCTTCATCTACAAGGACAGCCTCTAAAAGTTCAATGTTTATACATCTTCAGCTTTTTCTTTTCTTTTTTTTTTTTTTTCAGGATGAGTATCACATGTTTGTACAGGTGAACAATCTAGCTCAAAGACTGTAGCAACTTTCTGAGAAAGGATTGCTTAGGATGCTTACCCAAATATAGATCTGATTGGATTGCTATGAGATTTATTCAATGCCTAGCACTACATAAACTGCGTAGTTTTATCATGAATTATTGATGTCTCCTGTGATATTTTCTTTTTCTGTAACCAACCAGACTAAAGGCTGCTTAATGTTTCTGAGTCCTTGAGCAACCTTAAATAGGCATTGGTATTAAAAGAAGGGGAAAGAGGACATTCTTTTTTCCTTTTCACACCTCTCTATACTTCATGATTGTTATATTCAGGTTTCAGTGCTCCCTAACTTGGATATATCAACTAACACAGGAGCCATCCCTACCGAGTTTGCGTCAGATGGTGGCCAACATTCACGTTACAAACTCAGGTCCTTTGCTGCTGCCTCAAGGCTTGTCCTCGATATAATGTTGATTTAAATTATAAAACTTAAATCACTTTCTCCATAACATAGAGAAATATAACTTCTATATACTTCTTAGTATACTTCTCTTACATACTTCTTAGTGACTTAATATGACCTCTATATACCACTTAGCTCCTTTTAACTTCCATTGGCCTACAAACTCCCTATACTCAAGTACAATTGTATTATAATACAAAAAGCATAGGCTAAGACTTGAATGGCTGTAATTCATTAGCTGACGACGATTTTATGGTACAGATGCAGCCCAGCAGTCAAGTATTACCACTCTGCCTACTGACAACACATAAGGAGAAATCACATGGGGAACTCTGTCCTGGTACTTATTTTCCACACTGAAAATATGCAAAAAGAGCCATATTTATAGACTTTATTTCATGACGTGACAGTTCCTACTTCAGTATGAAGGGACATATCCCCTGCGGGAAATATTTCTTTTTCTCTCTCAAACACTATTTCATGCTTGAAGGATCCTTGCAAACTCTTAGTCCATTTATGTGCAGATTTCCACTGTCCTGTTTGTCACTGTCCTGACCTCTCTTGCAACTGCTGGAGCAAACACTGCCAACAAGAGCCGAAGAATAATAGAACTGTATGGTACACACAATCACATTTGTTACATGACCAATTCAGGAAACTTGACATGGTTGGCAGTCTAACAATATGAAGTACAGGTGATTTTTTCAAGGTCCTCTTCATTTATATAGCTTATCTAGACACCTTATTCCACTCCAACTATTTCAAAGAATTTAAACAATGTTCAATGGAAAGAAAGCAGGACTGCAATTAGAAATGCGTGAAGTTTAAAACTGGTAAGTATCGACCTTTTATACAATGCAGGTTGACACTGTTCTGCATCTCTACTTAGAAAATGAGTCTAACAATTTTATTATTATCGATCAATAGCTGTGTTATGACTCAACCAATTTATTTAAGACAAAAAGAAGTAACAATCATAGTATGTGTCCTTTTAGCTCTGTATCTGATCTCCGACACTGGTCACTGTGGATACTGTAGGAATAAGCATTAGAATAAAGGACAGGTAGGTACATTGTCCCAGCCATAAGAAATTTCCAGCTTAAGGATTTCCTGTGCTAGACCTTTCATCCACTTCTGTGTGGTCAACAGTCCTTGTTAAACTCTTCTATAAATCAGTCTACTTGCCTTGTGAATCTACTTGTACTTCAGATAGTTGTAACATCTTGTGACAATAAATTCTATAATCTCAATATCCACTGGAGATATTTTCTTAATCTTGTGTTTATTTTGAAACTTCTAAGAATTTCATTTAATGTTCCTAGTTTCTGCAGCACGTTAAGTAGGGAAGAATTATCTTCCATTCAGTTTCTCCATATTGTGCATGACTTAATATGACCTCTGTTATATACTTCCCCTTTTCACTCCCTCTTTTCTAAAGCAAAGAATCCTAAATACTAATTTAAAACAATTATCTGTCCATACCTTTGCCTCATTGTTCTCCTTTCTATTTTTACCATTTCTACCATTTTCTTCTTTGGGCTGGAGTAGAGGGTGTGAGGGGGGCAGAAGGAAGAAGCACAGCAAAATTTTACTTTGCATTCAAAGCTGCGTATACCACACAATTTTTTGGTTGTTGTTATTTAGATCTCCATTTATCCACCAAAAAATATCTACATTCCATTTGCCTCAGACCACTGTTGGACACAGAGCTGTCATTCAAACAGAACTATTCAAAATGACTCCTAAATCTCTTAGCAATAATATCTAATTCAGCTAATTCTTTACAGGCGTTTACTTTGTGCTGTTTTTCCTTATATGTGTAACTTTGTGTTTATCAACACTAGATTTCAGTTGACATTTTATTGTCAATTACTCAGTATCATGAGGTACTCCTGAAACTCATTGTAGTCAGTTTAATTTAAACTAAACTGAATAATTTTTTTAAAAAATCAGAAAACTGTCACTTATGTTGTGCGCATAGACATCCCTGAAGGATGCCAACAGTAAATTCTCTGAATCATGGCAACTTACCATTTTTCCTACTGTTTGTTTCCTACCTGTTAGTCTATTATTAGTCAACAATAAAATCTTTCCTTTCTTCCCATGTCAGCTTAGGTCTACAAGACCCTTGATGAGGGATTTAATAATAAACTGTCAATATCCAAATGCAATATACAAGCACACTCTCTCAACTCCATAACCTTTTTTCATGTTTTTATAGGCTCATTCAAAGAACTTTCATTGATCTGCAAGTCCATACGTCCTCCAAAGCCACATCATTGCTTCTCTATTATCTGCTTTCTGTTCACATATCCAGTTCTCTTTATTACAGTTTGCAACAGATTACCCAATATAGAAGCCAGCCTTGTTGGCCTGTAGTTTCCCCAGTTCCTCTCAGGGCCTCATTCCCGCAGTAATGCCATTGATTATACAACACAATTAGCATTTTAGCTGTTTCTTATAGCTATTCCTTTAGAAACACTAGATTAGTACCAGTTAATCTAGGCAATCTATTACTAAAAACTTTATTTTTTTTTCTTCTGAAAACTTTTCAATGGCTCTTCCATTTGAGAACTTTTCCAACTTGCACCCCATGTGGAAAAGATCTACTATGGGAATCTCCTTGACCGCTTCTATAGAGAATATTGAAGAAAAATAATTATTTCGTTTTCCTGATATGTCCTTATTTTCTCTAGGAGCACCTTTAACACTTTGACCAGCTATCAGTCTTGGATTCTTGGCAGACTTTCTGCTTCTGATGTGCTTGAAAAAGTTTTTCTTAGTATTTTTAGTCCCTTAACAACTTGTATTCCAAACTATTTTTATTCTGTTTCTTAAATTTTAAATTGCAGCTGTTTAAGATCATTCCTATTTTCCTCATCAGACTTGACTTCCTCTTTTCCCTGTTTTAAGGAGATATATATATATTTGTAATAGCTCTTTTATTCTGCTGTTTAATGGTACTGGCTTTTTCTCGTCCTGCTGAAGTCTGTTATTATAGGTGGCATAAATATTCTCCGTCTTTCAAAGATGGGGTCTTTAAACCACCTCCACACTCTTCCAGATTTAGGCAAGGCATTTCATTTTATATGGATTCACTATTACTGGTTAAGACAGATCTTAACCTCATTTGACTTTAGGTTTTGATAATGATACCATTTCTGTATTGGCCCAGTTTACTCTGTCATTTGTTATATCTTCAGTCTTCTTGTAGTGCACCAACGATTATCTGCCTTCTGCCAAAGACCTAAGATAGTTGGCATGTCAAGATACTCGGCATGTCAAGATATTCCCCAAAATCAAAAACTCTGTTTCTTTGTCCAAGTTACTCAACTCCAGGCAAGTCTTATCTTCCCTTTCCTACAGCACTTTTTCAACCACATAGTGATATCTGGCCTGGATCTGCAATTATTGCAGAGTATGTTACTAAGGAGGTCTTAGTCTTAGGTATTTCACTTAATAGTTTGTCTCTAGAATTTTTTTATGTCATATGCATAATGCTGTATTGGGTATGGCCAGTGCGTCATCTTTATCCTTGTCAGATACGTTGTGACACAGTGTCCTCACTGAAATTACAAATTCCACTTTCTATAATATACAATAATCAAAGTACTTCACTGTATATCTCCCCCTTCATATCTGCTACCCTACTCACCACCACAGGAAGGTTTTGGTTGTCACATGGGTGAAGGATCTTTTCCAAAACATCGCTCCCAACTCCTTGGCTTCCCTGCCCACCACCTCCATAGTGTCAATGACCTATTTTTTCATGCCATTCGGTCATGAAACCATATACTAACCATGAAAGGGATGACTTACACAATTTTGTCATTCATGCAGAGGAAAATGGATAATAGGCTTTGTGTGTCAACGTGAAAGGGATTGCCACGAAGTGAAAGAGCGGGTTGAATTTCAGGAGATGTAGCTAAAGGCTTGGATTTTGATCGCCATAGTCTGTGATCTTATGCAAAAGTGGTTGCATATGAGAAAAATCTTAATARCCCCTCAGTAATGAATCTCTCCTCTCACTACAATAGCGAAAAAGGGTAGGAACAGAAAACATCTCAGTTAAAATTCAAATTCTGATAGACCTCAGGTGTCTTTATTAGTTTCTAGTCCACCTTGGTAAAAGATGTCAAAGGATCAGGGATGGTAGAGTCTAAAACTATGGAAATCTTGGTAATAAAGATTGCTGTTCAACTGGGGCTCTACTCTTGTTCAAAGAGAATTTGCATTTACTTGCCTTTAAAAGTAAAAGGCCAAATACCCACTTCACAATTTAGTTACCCATAAAACTCCCTTTCTCCACCCCAGTTCTAATGAATTCCACCTTGCTACCAAGCAAAAGCAAGCTAACAATCGCAGAAAGACTGGGACACCCACAATAAAGCTTTCCCCTAAGGTGTGCAGCTCAGCCCATCTCTTGTTTGAAATACATTTTAGCTGGCAGTCCTGGAAGAAGCCAGCATTCTGAGCAAAAAACCCAGAAACCTCTTTTGATGCCATCATTAATCAGGCCTGTTGATTAAAATGCCTAAACATTTTTTTAAAGTGATTGAGGACAATGGCATTTTAGATGCAATATCCCAACACTCTGCTAATGCATTCTTAGACATCTATTTTATCATGAGTGAATTTGGGCCACATGAACAAGATTTTTTTAAAGAACCATCTAAAAATTACTATGCAGCAAGTCTGTTCTCCCTGCACTTGGTATGTATCACACATAAGAAGTTCAGGTATAAGTGCTGCTGTAACAACTCCTTGAATCTGACACCTGATTTTTTATTATGTTTAATGCATGTTGAACATAAGAAAGGGGGGTTTGGTCAAGAAACACAATGAGCTAGTAGCGGTCATACAGAAATACGAGGTGATAGGAAATGTTTTTAAAGTACTATCCCAAAAGGCGGTGGCCTGGAGACAAAGCACCAAAGCCACAGAATAATCTGAAACTTGTATTCCTGTCATCAGACATAAAGGACAATTTTAAAAAACATATCCACAGCACAGACATTTTATATGTGATCTATTTCAATGCAGCAGTGGATGAATGACACAGAGGCACATTCTGTGGGGATGGAAGAAGTTGTTGATTTGTCACTAAAGCTGTGTTTGTTTACGCAGGTAAATGACAGTGAAGACTGTCTTATCCTCAGTTGGCAAGCAGGCCAGGTGGTAACCACACACTCTGCCCCTAGCCACCTTGCTACATTCCTTGACATACCCTGTGTGCAAAAAAGGTAAAACTTGGCTGTCCTTGTCTTCCTGTTTGCTTCAGGCTGTCCATTTAGCAGTTACATTTCTTAAATTTTGCTTAGTACCTTAATTCTAAGTCTACATAAAATGTGAGTTTGGTCCAAAGTGTAAATGAAAATGCAGTAATAACAGCACTGGAAGTTGAGTGATACCTTTCAGATCATCCAGTTCCTCTCCCTACAAACCCCAATTACTTTTTTCTTTTTTTCTTACTTTGTATTTGCATTCACTATCTTGGATTTTAATAACTTCATAGCCTAAAACAAGTCCATAGCCAGGAACTTTGCCCTGATATCCAGCTTGTTTATCCAAGTTCTTTGTCAGCTTGCAAGCGTCCTGCCCTCCTAACTCAGTCAACTGTTAATTAATCACCACTGTTTCAAGCAGTTTTCAGTTCAGATAGTGTTTCTATCCACAGCCATTTGGCTTAATCTGCCACAGAAAATTTCATGAGATAGTATCAAATGCTATAACAGATTGCTTCTGTGAGCTCTCTTTCCCAATATTATTATTGTCTTACATCACCATATATGTGAGTGTATATAAAATTATACTTTTCTGATAACATTCTTTATAAACTAATAGTACTTGTTTTTCATATTATGATAATAAAAAAGCTGAAAGAAACAACCAGAACTTTGCAGGTGAGGATCTAAACTTCAGTTAMATTTTTAGAAAGAGTAGGCAATATTCGGGAAGCACAAAGGTGAACAAGAACTCCTGGCATTTAAGAGCTCATTCTGTTATCAACAAGAAGGCTTTAATTTAACCATCCCTTCATTTGTCTCATGTAATCATGTGCCAGCACTCAGCTTAACCTAATGGTAGGTAAAAGCCTATCTGCACTAGGGCATCCAGAAAGGTATTACCAGAAACATTTGGAACGGTTTGTGAGCTATTATTTATACAAGAAGCCAGATAATTTTTGCTGGTCACTGTGCACCATTGAAAAGAGCCTGGCTCCATCCTCCTTCCACCCTTCCTTCAGGTATTTATATACACTGATAAGATCCCCGTGAGCCTTCTCTTCTCCAGGTTGAACAGTCCCAGCTCTCTCAGCTTTTCCAGTCTTCCATCATCATCTCTACCTTTAACTTCACTGAAATCCAAGAAGTAATGATGACTTTACGTTTCTGTCAAATTCTGTAATGTGTAAGGTGCAGCTGGATACCACCCTGTTAGACTAGGCTTTTCTTTCTTAAACCAAATGGTCATGGTAATTTGGCTTTAGCAACCATCAGGGCCCTGAGGGTACTCGCAGGCCTGACTGCCCCTGACCAGACCCACCTGACGTC
The DNA here is from genome assembly GCA_035582835.1 of Phoebastria nigripes. Lineage (NCBI taxonomy): Eukaryota > Metazoa > Chordata > Aves > Procellariiformes > Diomedeidae > Phoebastria > Phoebastria nigripes. Next base: position 432,991 of record JAYKAV010003112.1, read on the forward strand.
CTCCCTGACCCCTATCCACAGTCCCAGGGGGTCTCACTTAAGCTCAGACTAGGATACCCAAAGCTGGTCTGAGGAATACTGTACATAGGCTGGCGCCTATCTGTCTCTGGCCCTTTCCCTGACATTGTGGTCTCGCCTTCAGCCTGCCTCTGGCCCCTATCTTCTTTTGCTGCTGACTGGGGCCCCTGGTTGATCCCTGGACCTGGTTCACTGCTTGCTGTGCTTGGGTCTGTCATTGGACCCCGATAGCAGCACCCGGCTCTGACTGCTGCGTTCAGAACTGGTGGGGTGCTATCTCACTGGTGGGGGCATGGCCAGCCCTGGGGTTGTCCTCAGCTTCCTCCTCACCTGCTTTTGGAGAGCAGCCCCCTTCCTGCTCCTGCCCTCAACTTTACTTCTTCTTCTATTATTTCCTATGTGAAATCTAATAGTTCGTAGTTACTGCTGCCATTGTAGATTAGTTATCCATGGCCCATACGGCCCTTTGAACAATTTGATGCATTCAAACAGGGTTTATCAGATACGTTCCCCACAGAAAACTGGGGCACCAACTGAACAGTTATTTTCATGCTTGTGAACAGTCTTTAGTTAAAAGTCACTGATGTTAGTTTGTTGTCATCTTGAACACTTTGATCTAGAAGGCTTGGAGGGGATAAAAAAAAAAAAAACAAAGAAGACACAACCCAAACCCCTGTATAGAAATGTCACCCCAGCACCTCTTGAAGTTGATTTTTAGGTGTCATTTGCCTGCTTTACAAGGCCATTTTCCTTCAATGCACAGTATCCAGAGTACAACAGTTTATCATTCCCAGTCATGAGAACTAAGGGACATGTAATCGGATATGAAGCTGATTAAGAGAAGTTTAATGTATTTAGGAGAATACTTTCTTGGGAATTGTGACCAGGATGCAATATAAGCACTTGAGGGCAATATTTGCAAGAGGAAACACTTAACACTTCTTCTTCAGGTGAGTCCTTTTTTCCCCAAAGAAATTAAAAATTCTCCTTAGAGATGCTTCTGATCAGGTTCAAGTTAGCAAGACTGAAAATCTGTTTGTAATTACAGACCCTCCATTACTTATTTCAGCTCAAAGGACACCCTTAATTTGGTGAACTTCTTGTGTTTAGCTATTTTACAAAAACTTGATCAAGACATGCTGCAAGTGCTAAAACATCAATCTCCCAGTCCTAACAAAAGGCACATACATACAACATCAAAATGACTTATACTAGATTAATACATATAAAGCTTCTTAGAAATCTGACATCTGCTTAAAACTCGGAGCCTTTCAACAGCTCATAACCTCCCAGTCTTCGAGTTGAACTTAGAGAAGGCATAACTGAGATTAAGCAAAGCCAAAATCAGGACCAAATGGAAGTTAATGTGTGTGTTAAGCAAAAAGGTTTCATGAGATACAAAGAATTAATCTGACTGACTTTAAGGAACAACATATAAATACCTAGATGTATACATAGCATTTACTTTTTTCTTTAATGATTTTACCAAGTCATGCTATCATTTATGTCCTCTTGACACATATCTTATCTTAGCTAAAAATGGAGATCGGGGAATTAGTAGCAGGTGGATAGTCTGAGGTAGAAGCAACTGATGATGATAGTCCAATGATAGATACACTTTGTGCCAGGCACTGTGCACTCATATGACTAGTCTGAAGCTTCAAGTCTCCTTGGAAGCAAAGAGATCATTTGAAGAATGGCAGGTGATGACTGTCAGTTGAAGGAGTGGATAATAGTCCCTGAAAATAAAAATAAAAATTCTAAACAACATTCGATACTTCACTGAGAATGTAAATTCATTTTTGAAGACAAATATGCCTGTCAATTCAATGGTTTCTTCTCTTTTTCCTTGTTTTAAACTTTGATTTCCAGCTCAGATTTACTAGACACATTTAAAATTTATTCCTGTGATGCTATTTTTACAAGTTCCTTTATAGACTAGAACTGCAATTTTAATAGGCTCTAAAAATGAATCCTTTATTTTTGGTACACAGAACACTGTGTACTAAATGCAATGCAATAGAAATTGCACAAAATACATGAACTTTAATACTTTTACTCTGCATTTAAGAATAGAAGTTTGTAGTTCACATTTTTCTACAAAAACTGGGATGTAAAGCTTTTCTTTAAGTAAATGTTTGATCATTTTCCTTTCTTGTCCTCCACATAATGGAAATGAAATTTGAGAAGCTGTTTGTGAAAACAGTAACATTTATCACACTATGGATATTGTGAATTACAACCCTTATGGATAAAGTGCAGGTTTCACCTAGAATGAAACAGAAGTCTACAGGGTGATGTTAGAGAGATGATAGTAATAATAGAAATAATAGAAAACTCTAAGTAATAGAACTATTCTTTTTAGAATCATAGAATAAATAATAGAAATAATATTATTTTTTAAAACATGGTCAGTTGGTACAGAAGTACTTCTGCTTTTTGAATCATTTAATTTGGACAAGATCTCTTCCCAAATTCACTATTTCAGAAGAAAAGGGGCAATTAAAAGTGTCATAATTAAATTATTCTGTATGTATTATTAATGCAAATAATAATTCGTAAAAACATAACAATGTAATCATAATGTGATTAAATTAGTATTACAATAATTCCTTAATTTCGGGGTAGTTTACTTGGGTTGCTGGTTAATTGTGTCATTAATACAAAGTATTCTGGAGTAGATGCCATGCACAGCTAGAGTTGTTAGCCCAGAGCATTATAAGCATGGCTGTTCTGCTTCCAGGTTAAGGAAGCTGATTTTTTTTAGCTTGGAATGGAGCTAATAAAACCCTAGATATGCAAGCTGGCCTCATGCAAAGCTATTTTGTGCATTTTTTCACTGCATTCTCCAGAGGTCAAAGTTCTAGCAGGGTCTTATGTTTCATGGCAGATGCAGGTGTCATGCATTATTACCTCCTGTTTGGGACTGCCACAGAAAGTCCATTCTAGAAGCAGATCACTGGGTGCAAAGATGTTCATGCAGATCTGGTGAAGGCTCAGGCACCCTATCTCAACATTTAATGTACCCATTTTTAGGCCATCCTTGAACACGCAAGTGCTTTCTTCTCTCTCCCCTTTACACCATCCTAGGTAACAATGTCAATCGAAATATGCTTCCAAGTCTTATGTGTTATACTGCATCTTGAAGTGCTGCACACTAAACTTTATTTGAGGAAGTAAAGCAGAGGAGATTTTCTCAATTCAGATACGGTCATTACTCCACCAAACTATTTTGGATATTATAATTTCTAAGCCTTTTTTTTTTTAAGACTTTGTCATTCACAAATTTTAGAGTTGTTAGGTGTAGGAGGTATCACCAAATTACTGGGGTTGACCTCCAATGTGTCATCAGTTATCAGGTAGCACAAAGATTCTCCCATAACAAATCCAAATACTGTAGATTCACAAAAGTATTTTAGTTCTCTAGTTTGGATCTATTTCAAATAATTCTAATAGCGAGCATCCAACACTTCTCTGAAATTAAAACTATAGATTAATAGCCCTACATCTAATATAATGCTTTCAAACACACAAAGAAGATGAACAAGTATCCAAGAGAGACACTAGATTGCTTCTACAGTCCAGAGACTGTAGTGCAGGTAATAAACAGCTTGGATTACAACATGGAAGTTGCAAAAATTCAAAGCAGCCCAATCCTATTGATCTTACTACAGCATTAGCTGGCCGTTTCTAAATGCAAACATGTGTTAAATCTAAGTGAATGTGACTTCTGCATTAATTCAATTCTTTCTTGCTTCAGCAAAAAAATGCTTGTACTGTACAAATCCTACTGTTGCAGAGCAATTCCTTAGATATAAACAGCTTGGCTATTCTTAATGTTCTCTATACTGCTGAAGATTTCAGAAAAGCTGCAGAGATACATCACAGCAATCATTAGCGATCAAGAGTTTCCAATTCCTAAGTCACACCTACTTGTCAAGAAGTTGATACAAATGAAGCAAAACTAAGAGTTTGTATTTAGCAAGGAGTTTTCTAAGAAAAATGAAGATCACACTTCCAGAATATTTTATTTAAAATGCAGATACATCACCAGAGAGGCAATTCTGCTACACCAGTTTAGTCATGCTGCCTTAGCAAACCAGTTAACTGGAGCCATAGTGTGATTTGGAAGTTGGGAGAAGGGTTACAATGACTACAAGTGTATAATCCGAAGGGATAGTAACTACTCACCTCTTTGGCTTTCCTGAACTAGGCTGTGTATAGCTATTGCATTAGCAAATCCTTATGAGGTACAACAGTGCCTACAGCTGGAAAGTTCTCTGACAGAGGAAAAATATAGAGATTTGGGCAAAGTTCAATGAAATAATTGCAATAATATAAGAGGGTTTTCTTTGGAAGAATGCCTGAAGGCTTCTAAGCACTTTTGCATAAAACTGAGTTGCAATTTTATGTGATGTTTTACATAAAACCTAACTGGTGTCATGTAGAAATTCAAGAGATAATAATGATCTAAATCAAAATCTTGTTCTGGGCAAAAAGGAACACATCAAATATGGAGCTAAGAAGTTATTTTTAGTTACAATAATGTTTTCACAGTCTAATAGTCCAAAATAATGCAGAAAAATGTAATTAATAATACAGTTAAAATTGCTACACAAACAATTTCTATCCCACCCTTTTCTCTGCTGTGATGTTCACCTTTCTGAATCTTAAGGTCAACAGCTGAACCTTTCTCAACTGCCACAGGGGTGGTAGTGATAATGAGTCATCAGCAACCTGAGGACTTTGCATGAAGGAGTATAATGTTTATGGTGGGAGTTTCTTTCCTTTCAGTCTCAGATTTGTTTCTACAAGCTTTCTCACAACGGACAGCTTCCTTTTGATTGATTCCCAACTATTCTTGACAGAAAGAGCTATTGTTTGTCAGGCACTGACTCCCTAGGCCTGTGGGACTATTGCTACACAGGGTACTCGGAGAGGTTAAGGTAACACACTTGGAGTGAATTCGCCAGACAATTGTTGCAATAAGCTAAATCCAGCTCAGGCTGTACTAGCCCGCATGAAACCTGAGACCTTGCACTGGCCAGTCAATGCAAAGCCTGTGGCCTTCTAATAGGGATGGCAGAAAATCATGTTTACTGGGCTACAGCTGTCACCAAAGTGAACAGAAACATACCACTGACTTTCTTCTGGTAGGATCTGGCTCAGCTTATACGTCCCATCAGGTAAAATGGAAAGGAAACAAAATTGTACTTGTGTTTCCTGAGTGTATCTTCAAAACGCTTAGGCTAGAGAGGGTTCAGAGGAAAATCTTCAACTTTTTTTTTTTTTTTTACATTCAGTATAGTTAAGATTGTTAAGAAAAGGGACTTCTTTCAGTGGTTGGAGTGTAAAATGGAAAGTATTGAAACATGGTGAAAGAAAACAAAACTCTCTTCTTTCTTGCTAGATTGGAGACTTGAAATTGCACAAATTGCCTAATGTGTTCAGAGGCAGAATTGGGAAAGTAGAGGTAGTGAAAACAAGCCAGCTTCCCAAATCCATAATTCATTTTATATTTATTAATCTAGAGATTGTTTCTAAATAGAGCTGTTTTCTTATTCACCCAGATTTTTGAGTGCTGAGTAAACTAAACCTATGAAAGCTCCTTTTGAGACTGACCGCTCTCAAATATGGAATCAGAAATGTTCCTTATTAGCTTGCAGTGTCTGTTTGATGCCAGCATATGGTTTTGTTGTTATCTCTTTGAATTAAACAATGCTAATTTCCATATATCTCCATGTTGTTGTTTTCTTCATACTTACTTAGTTTACTCTTTAATGCTTCTTTGTTTCCAAATCTTGAGACCACTGAAGATGGGAAGAGAGTTATAAAATAAATATGTTTGAGATGAATAGCTACATCTTTCATAAATCTGTTTTTTAATTACAAATGAGCTCAACATAGTAATGCATTTTACTTTAATTACGATTTTGATGACCTTCTTAGAGCTGAAAGCCATTTCTCTTTATTTAATGACATGCATGTGTGTGTTTGGGGAGTTCTGTTGCTAAGTGATTTCCAGGAAAGCTAGTGAAGCAAACTAATGAAGTGTCAGATAATATTTTGTAATGTTTTATGGAATGGCATTATTGGACCAAGAACAGACCTGTCTTGCATTTGCAAAATCTTCAGAGTTTGAAGGTTTGAGAGAGCATATCAGACCCAAATTTGAAAAGAATCCCCTGTCTCCCTGTTTTACCATATCCAACTTGTACATTTGACCATATAATACAACAATAGGCTAGTGATAGATAAGTGCAATGCAAATTTGTCCCATTAATTTACAACAGTACAAAGTATGTTTGAATCTTATACTTCCCTGTTTCTTTTTCTTTTTCTTGCTTGCTTGCTTTTTCTTTTTAAATAAGCATCACCATTGCTCTTTTCTACAGCTTTGTTTGTAGAAGAAGCTGAAGTGCACTGTATCTGACATATACAGTGTATAAATTCATGCTGTAGGTACAGAACTTGTCAACTTCAGAGTGAATCTGCAGCAGGTGGAAGTGACACAGCACTGACTTCAATACAGTTCCGTCACAATGATGATGGAACCTGGGTCAGCTCCACACACAGTTTAAAAACACTTTTTGTAACAGAATGGCTCATAAGTAAGCTCTTTCACAAAGGCAACCCAAAAGATTGGGTTCTTAATATGGAAACGCTTAAGCAATTCTAGAGGACAACTGGTGTAGGATTCTTATACTGCATCTTGTTTTGGAGCGGAAGGGAAGCCATATAAACTTTAGCAGCAAGGATTTTAAGCCTTCAGTTGGGAAGCTGAAAAGGTATTAATAAGTTATAGAGCATCTGGGTAGCACTTAGGTATACCATAATGAAGAGGTAAATGATATGTCCTTTAGTCACAAGGTATATATGGCCTTAACATGCATTTTTTTAAACTGATTCTTTAAAACCACTGCTAACATACAGACAGTTCATGAAGGAAAAGGAAGAATTTTCATGGATAACTGGATGTACAGAATCCAACCTCTACCCCATTTCATTAATTCAAATTTTATTAATTTCTTTCTCAAAGAAATGAACCACAAAATTTTATTTATTTATTTGTTTATTTTAAGAGTGAAGCCAAAAGCGTTGTATAAAGTACCAACTTTAAGCTAAATTGATTGAGACTTTGAGAAATTCAGGGGAAATTATAGTTTGGACATCTCCTAATTTAGAAAACATGCATTTCACAATAGTTTTTCTTTTTCACTCTGATTTTCCTCTATATCTTCTTGTTTTCACTTAATAAACTACCTCCCCCCATTGATCCTACCAGACCAAAACCATGTTTGTGTAATACATTATTAAAGTGGTGTCAGACTCACGATATTGTATGCTTGGGGCTTTGCAGTAGCATTATTTTACTTGGTGTTCCTTAAAAAATACTCAAGGGATTCTAAGGCAATATTAGATCCTTTCACAACATACTGCATGACCTGTTTAGTTTTATGCTATTAAGTTACTAAAGAATATCAAAGGTGGTGTTGTTTCCTACATTCTACTTCAGAGCTGCTTTTTGTAGGCAGGCTTTTTTCTCCCCGAAGAAAAAGCCTAATATTTGAGAGATGCTATATATTTATTTTACTAAATTTGCCAGTGGGGAAGTCACACAGATGGTGGCTAAAGAGAATAACCTGCCATTTCGCTGTGAGAGCATGTACCAACCCTGAAACACTCTCAATTGCTCATGCACCTACAGCTTACAACGTACTCCTATTGCAACCTGCTCAAAGGGCAATGCACACCACTCTAATTAGTTAAATGAATTAAGTCCTGTCTCTCTTCTCAGGTTTGAAAGCAAAATACTTCTCATGTTTGTGTGTGACAGAAGATGGTTGTTCTTAGCTAGAGAGAAAAATGATACAAGAAAAGGGCATGTATTTCAATTGCAAGGATTGAATGGTAAATACAACTGATACCACAACACCAGTATGCAGCATGATATGTGGGCACCGTATGTCCTGTTAGAGGACAGAGCTGTGAAAGGGTTGCCTTTTTGCCTCATTCTGTATGCTGCAGTCAGGGCCAGGTAGAGCTTTCCCAAAGGAGAGAAAGTAAGTCCCTTCCCAAAAACAACTGAATATGTTCAAGCAGAAAAGTGATTTCTGCAAACTTTATTCTGCCCTCTGAAGAGAATGAGAAAGACAGCAAGCTGGAGACTGTAATACAAATAAACTGAAAGACTTCAACAAAGAGCAGGGGGAAGGTGGTCCTCAGAGGTGAAAAGATGGATTTTTCCCAGAAGAAAATGGGCACCTTCTGGAATAGGAGAGAGCCCAGAGGCAAGATGCAAACAGTCTCATAATACTAAGACTTGCTGAACCAAGAGGAAGAATGAAGGGAGGGACCCAACCTGCAACAATATGTTGTGCAGATTTTATCCTGAGCCCTCTTGTTTTATGTTACACACTAGCAATTCAGATTTTCAGTCTCAAAAGTTGCTGTGTGCTAGTTGGTGTTCCAGTCCAGGAAGTTTGGAAATCAAGGGCCTTTTGGTGTCTTGTGTCATGCTCACTTTTAGGAAAATCTCAATACCGTAGCTTACTAGGGGAGTTCCATGTTTGGAAGATATTACTGAAATTCATGGATTACCTATATTCAGTTTGCACTGGAAAGTGTGAAGCCTATAATGGTGCAAAACAGTTATGTTTGAATGCTGTCCTCATCCCTGTGTCAATCAAGGGTGGACCAAGGAAAACGAGTGCAATATTTCTTGTCAACAAGCTGTTTCTGTGAATAGTAGGAGATGCTACTGTTGCTTTCATAACCTACATAGGCAGTTTTCATCTGTCTGCTGATACTGCTATCAGTACCAGCAGTCAATACAAGCTGCGATTTTGGGATTTGTGATTCCAGTTCTTGTCTCCTGGGAACTGAGCAGAATCAAGCTAATTACTTAGTATTTGTAACAATAGTCGGATGATTTCCACAACTGCACTTTGACTGGAGCAGACTGGCATAACTCTTGTCAGTTAACCTTTCCTCCTCTACCCACACTGAAAGTTTAGCAACCATCATGTTGCCTCCAGCTAACTTCATAAACAAGTTATAAATATAGGATTGTAGTATTAGGCATGATGGCCTGGAACAAAATTTGTTAAAGCACTGAAGATGTCTAGCATCTGATTTGTTCTGCAACAATATATTCTGTTCTCTAATAAAAAAAAAATAAAGCAAGGTGGACTTTGTTAGTCTGAGGGTAATGGATTTATCAGTTCCCTGCAGTCAGGTCAGCTAAACACTTATTGAGGATATGAGGACTCATTACACCCACACATAATGAAAAAAAGTCAGACATCTGAAGACAGAAAATAATGTAGCACATTACATTAACCCATTTTTTTTGAAGGGGGGATTACTAGGTGACCAGTACTTTGTTGTGTCCCTCCCTTCTCTTTTTTCCACCTTCATACCTTCTTCCCTAAAAGTCAGACTTACAGTAATACCAGTTCTGTAATTTATTCATAGTAATCAAGACATATAATCCAATGAAAGACTGTGTATTACTGTACTCTTCCCTAGTGGTATTGGTGTATGTATGGTCTTTGTAGAGGATTGCTACAAAACAATATTGAGAAGGGTAGTAGGTAAGCATATACAAGGCTGAGTTGTGTTTTAACTCTTTTGTCTATTTTGGGAGTGTTAACGCTCCTGAATCAGATCCTCCAGTCCCTCTCTCTTTCCCTACAACAATCCCCACACTTCAAAGAAAGCTTGAAGTCTGGTAGAAGAGACTCAGATATTTCATCTCAGTTTACTTTTCTTGGCTTTCCCTCCTCAGTGAGGTATGCCACATTATATTTCAAATTCAATTTATTTTTTAGATGTGCCTTTTAAGAAATCACTTTTATTAAGTGAAACTGCAAAAAGAATTTCTGCATTTTTTAGCACTAAGGGGATATTTTACCTGTGTAGGTATGGTTTTTTGGGGGGGAGTTTTGTGCTCAGAAATAAAATCACTTCATCTGAGTACAAAACAAATATTCTCTGTGTAATGGACAATGTGGAAATTGTTATTGCTGCATCATTAATGAATATCTTGTTTAGACATCAAAAGTGCTTTCTGTAGAACATGAGCTCTTGTTCACATTACACTTATTCATCTGAAATGTTTGTCTTTAAAAATACATAAATAGGAGCCCAAAGGGAAGTTTTAGAACTGTATGTTTTGAAACATTGATCTAAACATTGTTAATGGAAGTGTTATCTGAATCTTGTAGAAGTAATGAAAATTTCTCCAGGTGTTAAACTGCAGAATCTTCTGTCACTTTGATATAAGGGTTAGACGACAAAGTGGATTGTCTTGTCCATCAAAGTGTGGATGAAGAAAATTTCACTGACTACTGAGGTAAGGGTGACAAATATACAGGAAAGTTCACATGGAATTTACCAAATTTAAAGAAACCAGATGCTTACCAAAAAAAACTCAGGAAAAAAGCTAGTGCAAGATGATGTTAAGTTTGCATAAATCCATTTACCTCAGGAATCATTTTAGAATTGGATAACAATGGTGATTGCTAAATGAAAGAATCATGGCTTTACCTAAAAAGACACATTTAAATTTACTTGATTTAATTTCTTTATCATTGGCTAAACTGAGAAGAACATAACCATATGACTTTCACAGAGAGTCTAAAACAAAGGTGGAAAGATTTTGCTTAAAAACGTACTCGCCTTCAGCTTTGTTCTATAAGGCTAGTCATTATCTTGAGTTTTAAACTGAGCTATGAGGAAAAGAAAAAAAGGTAGGATGTACAGTTTTGTTTAGTAGAAAGATTTCCTTAAAGGCAACACATTATTTGGCTTGAATTATTGGGTGTCACCATGACCAGATGGAAAACTCAATTTACATTTTATTTTAACTGATTTATCAACTATTCCATTGACAAAGAGAGGTGTTACTTTGGTGAGTGAGAAAAATGTTATTTTCTGCTTACAATTGCATTAAAATGTTACAGTATGTTAGAATTTTTCACTCAAAGTCTTTTCATCACTATTGCTGTTTCCCAGACTCCTCCATTTTTAGCTGTTCCTAGAAGTGAGAGCTCTAGTAGGTGTTACTATGGTTGACATTTTGCTGCCATTTCCTCCATCCCTCCCTATATATTGATGAATGCACAGTATATTAAAAGGGCTGCATGTGTTACAGACTTTGTTAACCCCCTGCAGGGTCTTAACTGGTTTGTTGAGGCAGTATACCAATATTTCCTCAATTTCCTTCAGGGAAACTGACAGCTTAAGAGAACAAGAATTCAATCCCTGACTTCTTAAATCTCTCACCCTTGTTATATCATATGCTTTTTTTCAAGAACAAGTCAAATACCCAAAGCCTGGGTGAGTCTTTAAAGCTAAACAGGAGCTTGTGTTCTACTGCTTGCCAGAGGAAAAGACAGAAAAGCAGTAGTTATGTTTTGATCCACTTGACCGTCCTCTATGATTGGGCACAGTGCATATGCGTTCCTCTTCTGCCTTGCTTGCATTTCTCCAAAGGCAAAGAAAACATGTATTCACTGGCCGCAAACAGTATCTAACATCTTCCGTGGGCTCATGTTTGTCTCACAAATTTGGGACTACAGAACCATGGCATTGACTCTTTTTCCAGCAGATATATACATCCATAGAGAGTCTCGGTGTCTCACCATGAGAAAAAGCAATTTTGTACATGCCACCTGTTTTCTGAGCATGTTTTGCTGGTTGCAGCTTCCAGGACGTCTATGATTTGAGATCTATTTGCTTTTTGCACAGGTTTCGCCCAAAATCTCTTTCCTTTAGAACCTTATAAAGAAGCATGCATTTTGAAGCCTGAAATGCTGCAAAACTGGATCAGTGGATTTAGAGGGTTTTATTTCTTGTAATGAGAAAAAGAAAGGGACAAGATTTAGAAAGCATGAGAGGTGGAAAAGCAGCCTACTATTTTCAATGGTATTTCACATGCTGGTATTGAAACCTTTAGCGCTCCTCTGTTTCTGGCAAGAAGGCTTGTATAAGTTCAGTGACATGGTAACTCTTTGTACTCCTTCCTTTAAATTCTGGGAAATAAAAATAAGAATTCTGTTTAAAATTAGAAAAAGTCTTCTTGGCAGCAGCTTCATTTTCTCTTAGTAGAAAATAAGTAAGGGTACATTGTCATGAAATATTAGAACAGCAGTATTGGCACTGGAGACATGTTTGCATTTCATGACATGTCTGTTTGATTTCCTTTATTTTATTCATGATATTCTTCAATCACCCTGATTTATCAATTTCATGTGAAATGTATATTTTAATTTGAGCAAATGAGAGTACATTTGAAAGCCATTTTAAAAAAAAAAATCTCCTCTCTGACTGATGGATATTGATAATCTTGGCATGGTTGAAGCAGAAATTTTGCAAGCACCAGAAACAAGGTTGGCTATTTATTTATTTATTTATCTTCCCCAGGCTGGTAATAAAACTGAAAGTCTTGAGGAACACATCAAATGTAAAGAATGTTTCTGTAAAAGAGGACCTTTCCAGCGAAAACTAGGGGTTAAAAGAGCTCCTGTTCTGAATTGCAGTTCCATAGGGCTAAAACTACATCTGATGACAGTTAAAGAAATGCCACGGAGAAGGGAAAAAAGAAATTAGAAGGAATGTTTTGTATTACTTACAATTCATTCCATTTTCCCTTTAGGCAAACAAACCATTATCTTTCATGATGGCAAAGTCTTTAACATTATATGAAACTTTCTTATTTTACTCTAAGCCCAAGAATAACATTTCTTTAAGAGGTGAGTGAAAGAAATAAGATATTGATAAAAGTGTTCAACTTTTAATTAAGTTTAGCTGAGAACAGTCAGATTAATGATTTGCTTTATTTTTCCTTCAATATCAGTAATCCTATATCAAAACCCTTGGTTCAGTAAAATGTAGTTTACCATGCAGAGAAAATTCTATGGCTTCCTGCATTTCCATAGCTAATCTTTTTATTATCCTAAAGCCAGCTTTTATAGCCCAGAGCAATAATTTTTATCTACTGAGGAAGTTTTAAATGGGCATCAGTGTTGGGCAGTCTCCCTCCCTTTTCTTCCTCATAGTCAGAAAGCACAGTAAGCAGCTAAAGTATGTCTAAACAACCCAAAATAAATTCAGTTACATTTCTCCAAGCTGTTCACTTTGGTGTGGTTCAAAAAGTTATATTAATATGATAATTCTGCAGATTCTGACTGATTTGCATTTTTCTATAATTTTGGACTATTTGCTCTGGCTTCTTATGTGCAGCACCAAAATTCTTTCAGCTAATTTGTCTTCTAATTCATATTCTTATTTTGGGGCGTTTGCGATTTCTTCTCCACATGTTTTAGTGAATGTTTTTGTTGAATAATCAAGATGTTGCAAGTGACGAACAGGGTGCTAGTGCACTGTTGTTATACAATAGAGAAGAGAGTGCTGTTGCAAGCTACATATCCTGATGATGGCCTGCTTTCACTACTGTGAAGTGCTGAGAACATGTATAAGTGAATCCATATTGTTCACTTCCCATTTCTCTTAGTATTTGTTTATGGAAAGGAATTTTACCTGATCTGCACTGCCGGGATAGTAACCTCTGTTTGGATATTGCTGTGTCCCAGGCTCAAAGTCGAAGAGGCTAAACCTCTTTCTAAGAAGTAGAGACACAGCATCTTGCAATTGTTACCATATGATTCAATCGACTGATTTAAAGAATCTAATTCCTCAAAAGAAGGGGTCAGACTCTGAGCTGACTATAACCATTCCAATTATAAAAATAAAGAGATGGTTTTATGCTCAGTAGCATTAAACCCCAACAAACCAAACTGTTCGGAACTAGGAAAGGAAGAGGAAAAATTAAAACATTGTTCTCCTACTAGGAGTTGATTGTGTATGAAGGTCTAAGATACCTCATACTGATAACTGCATGTATTTCTGGTCTTTATCTGCTTTGCTAGATAGCAAAACAGATAAAGGGAATAGGAATGATCCAAGTTTTGAATTACCTTCCATATGTAGGAACAATTAGATTTTTACTCTCCTCATTACAATCTCATTGGTTTTAAAAATGTTACGCTGTTATATGGGAATTAGTTACTTGTCCTCTCTGGTTTACGTTTCTGCAGTGGTACAATTTCTTTGTATGTAACTTAGCGAATTGGAAGAGCAAGAACTACTTAACATATGGACGGGAGTCTTGATTAGGATGCCAAATCATTAGGACAGCTTAGAGGTCCAGGATAACAATGGTAAAGTTTGTTAATTTCTGTCCTCCAGATTATCAAAACATATGGATGGAATTAAAAGTTTAAGATCAGAAAGTTACTTTGTTTTACAAGAGCATCTTATTGGAGACAGCACTTGCTTCTTCAGTGTCCTAAAGCTGCATTTTTGCATTTAAGATTTTTTATAAGGAATTGCCAGGTTTGGGCATTGTCAGGTTTGCTGCTGACACACCCAGATCTCCTCTTTCCAAACTTTTCAGTGGAAATCTAGCTGTTATGACCATTTTGATATACACTGCTCTCGAAATAGCATACCACTGTCTTTCTTTTCATATCTTGTCAAGATGCTTAGCCAGTGACTGAACTGAACCAAGTGTGAAATTTCCACTTGTAAAGTCTTCTCTAACTTGACATAACAGTACTGGTCAAATCTGTGACAGGACATTTTCCCCCAAATTCATTGGCATCCTTCTCATCTTCATGCCAACATCTTATTTCTGTTCCCAACAGTTAGGTCCCCCTTCCATTCACTAGTGAATTAAATGGTAAATTAAGTAATGTTTAATAGTGAATTAAGTAACATTTCATATTAATAGGTTTGTGGATTCCTTCTTGAGAATCCTTCCCAACTTTTGGCTAGATCAATCATGTTTTCCATTAGGACTAGTCTCGTGTATTTATGTTCTGTTATTTCTCCAACATTCAGCAGAATATGTTTAGAAGGCTAGAGTGCTAATACACATCTTACAACAGCATGCATTTTTAGACAGGCCCCACAGCAGCTGCCCTTTCTCCGCAGCAGGGAATATACATTTTTGATGTGTCAATGAGTAAGGTTGTCCAGCTCTCTCAGTTTGAGGCTGAAAAGCAGCTGCAGGATGTACAGACAGTACACTTACAGATACAAGGGCCACGGCTGAATGGCAGACAACTAAGAAATAATTGAGTAGTTTAGGGCTACAAGCATTTCAATATTTATCAGCATAAAAGGCTTTTCTTAAAAGCTTTTATAATTTTCAAGGATGTCTTTTGGAGCCCCAGAGGTACAGCTATCGTTGCTAGACAGCATACACAAAAATGTACACATATGTGAATTGTAGTATATAAAATAGAGAAAAAGGACATGTGCTCAGGAATGAAGCTTTTCCATAGGAACAATCTCTCCAATTCTGCTTTTTTAACAGTTATCAAAATTAAGCATAGCTGGATTTTCACAGATCTCAGAATCATGTGTTTGCCTTTTATTTTCTAAGAAAATGAGTAAGACTCCTAAGGAACATGCTGGTATTTTCAAGCTTTCATAAAAATCAGACTACACCCTAATTTATTTAATTATAAAAGAGGACAGAAAAAACAACTTCTCTCATCTTTTTTCTTTAGAACAGTTAGCTTAGCATACTCTAGATTTAAGCCTAGTATGATCTTTATTACTTTTTAAATGGAACTTCTCAGAGTTATTTGTCTTTGAAACAAATCAAGAAGGAGACCATATGTACCGCTGCAGACTATCTCAAAATGCAGCTTCATAAGCCCTTATTTCAGTTGAGAGGGGATAAAGAGAATCATTTATTTTCATAATGGCTCTATTAGGGCAGACCATGCCTCTGCCTAGAAATGCCCTGTTAGCAAAGCTGTCATCCAACAATGATCTCTGGGAAGGTGAATGAATATAGCACAGACTGTTCCTGCATTTGTTTTAGAATAGTCAATAACTTCCCCCATGCCTCCACTATTTCACAAAACATCATAATTTCTTAAGGTTTATTTTTTGTTTAGTAATAATGCCCTCTCATGGACCACAATTCGATCCAAAGTGAAAACTTGCCTAAGCAGGGAATTATACACTAGAGAAATATTTACAAGATCTATTGTAATTTCTCCTGCAAGCAGTCTACAGAGTCATTTTTCAGACTACTGTGTGAAGTTGATATACTGAATTTCTTCTCCCACTACCCCTGGTCATATTCCAGGGTGATATATAACTGTTCAAGGCACTAATGGGGTAAGAGCAAGGAGATCCAGTTTCAGAAGCAAATTCTTTGTAGGACACTTGGGAACAGGAAATGCTAAGAATAATAGGCTGGACAGCTACTATGAAAAGGTATTACTTGGGAATACTCAAAGCTTAAGGGGTTCCAGGTAAGGATAATCTTTAAATAAGAACCCAAGCCTCATTGAACTCAGGGTGTCCTTTGAGCTAAAAACTGGATTTTGCATGTCATGGTTCATTACTGGAAGTTCAATCTAAAACAGACTTTTCATTTTCAAGTTTAAAAAAAGGAAGAACACTTTGAAATATGTTCGCAGAAAGTCTGGATTACTGCACCAGCTTAAATATGATTCTCAATTCCTATTGGAATAATTTGTCACATGTGTTTCAAATACAACAATGTATATGCAGATTTGATTTCACAGGACAGCAAGGGGAAAAAATGGGTTTCAATTGGGAAGCATCCTAAATGGAGTATATGGAAATGTTGTTTGCAAGACACATAAGAAATACTGCCATTCTAGTTTTAAATAAAAAAGAAAAATGTGAAGCAAAAACAATTGTAATGATTAATTTGACGCTGACCAGTGCACATGCAGAAGATTATGATATGGTAGATTATGATGAGATGCAGATCATTTACTTCAAAGTGTCAATAGAAAAGGTTGAAGAAAAAAGTTAGACAACACTGGGATTTATGCGGAGATATGAAAGTGCCAGTTTACAGTATGATGTCAACAGGAGCTGATGAGTTTGAAGTTATGATGTGAAATATCCTTTTTACATTATGATATCAATAAAAGTTGATTAAGTTTGTTATGTACTACCTTGGAAATTAACCTTTTATGGCTCACTAGTGGTCAAATATCTATACTGTGATACAGCTCAGAAGTCTTGCGTTCTTTGGGTATCTTTGCATGCATAACTCAGCATTTGGCAATTGTTTAGGTAAGAAATTGAAGAACTGAAGAAAAATTTTAGGTTTTAAGATGAATACACTAATTGTGCAATTTAGTTGCTAAGAGTTGCACCTAACTACAAAAATGTCCTATAGAACAGTGAATTTAAAATGAATTGCTTAATCTTGGGCCTATGATGTGGCTCTGACTTGTTTTAAAAAAAAAAAAAAAAAAAAAGCCTGCAGGAGTTGAAGCAGCTTTTGGGAAAAGACTAATCAATCCACTAGTCCAAAGTCCCTAGTTGCACTGTACTGTTATGATTTGGGTGCTCTGATCTTGAAGCCTGAATTGATGTAGGAGGAATTTAAAGTGATGGCTCTGAAGGGCTTTAGGTCAAACCCAGCATCACTAATCATGGACTTTTTTGCTATGGCATGGAGACATTATTCCTCACATCCTCAACTCCTCTGATCAAGATGAAAATAAATGGCTTACAACATCCACCACCCTCTTCTATCTCAAAAGGAAAAAGATTATAATAAAGATTCCAGTTCAGATGTCAGTTCAGATACAAGTTCTTAGCATAATAAACCATGATAGCTGTAAAGGGTTAAAAACCCCTTTGTTTTAGAATTCTGCAAATTCCAGAAACAGCAAAAAAACAATCCATAAGAGCCAACAACTTCTGAATTTTTCAGAAGATAATCTATACATATCTCTAAGTAAAATCAGTATTTTCTCTCTTTGGATATGCTACTGTTATTTTATTAGACAACATCACCTATTGCACTTAACTTACTGGCAGGAGTAAAATTGTCTTCCTCCCTTTCCATGCTTTGATGTACATTTTCCTGGGTGAAACGTCCATCTACTTATTCTTGATACTAACATGAACACACTTGGTATAGAACACGGAAGAGGAATAAATGTGTGGAGGTAATTACTGGCTCCTGATTAAGCACTGACAAGAATAGTCCTGGCTTGTACTTGGATTTGTCACTTTCAGGTGACATTGGGTAAAAAACTTCAAATCTCTCTTTTAGGGATGAAAGGCAGCAAAGTCTTTTTTGTGGATCTGGCCTGAAGACAGTGTCAGTTTGCATCAGCTGACACTGTGGCAGACGGTGAGTAAGTGGGCATAAGATATTCTGTCACCAGACAAAGTGACATTAATATTGTGCCTCACCATGAGTTATCATGGCCACAAGCCATTAGTTCCAATTAAAATAATGATTTTCTCTTTCAGGATGCAATGCCAGACTTTGTGTCAGGCCAGTGATTAACGCATGTAACTTTTGTGCCTTTAATGGTGAAATATAAACAGGGTAGGCTAATCATCCATCTTCTTTCTAACTGACATTTTTAAGTAGGACGAGCACACGCTGGATGCAGACGTTCACCTAGGTATAGTGACTGTTTAGTGAACACAGTCATTTGTCTCAAATTCAACCTGGGGCTTAAAGCCAGAAGTTCCAAGAGGTGCCAGTTTCTGGTGCTGATTATCTAAAAAGTATGGTGTTTTTGAAAAACACTAGATAGATACCTTTTTTCCTGTCTCCACGTTTTTCTAAGTAGAAATTTTCCACTTTTGGGTTGTTGTTTTTTTTCTTTCTTGGAGAGATTTTCAGTGGATTTTACAGCAAGTTGTTCCAAAAGATTCATCTAGAAGGACTGAAACACAATGTCATGTGTTTTAACTAGCTATTGCTAGTTACAGCACTACTGCTGTCACAGTTTTAACTAGCTATTGCATGTTAACTGTGCCACAGTGTTAAATGTCTATACTTATTTTAGTTCAAGGCATACACAAGATAATGAGATTTACACAGCTCTAACGAAAGAGGGTTAAGCAAACAAATTACCTAATGTTTACTGTGGGCTACAAGCACAGATACAATTATTAAATGTTAGTATTAATTTGAAAGTGACAGAAACAGTATGTTTATAAAAAACACAACAACCCACAGAGATGATTCATCATAATTGGAAGTCATACAGCTCACAATGCAAGTTTCAAATAACCTCTTGTATCTACACTTCTGAAAATCAAACAAAACAATTTTTAGAGACTACTTTTTTAAGCTATTATATTCTTCAACAATTTCAGCCTTCTGTCTGCAATTTTAATGCTGTTTCTTCCTACAGAAGGGCTGCAGTTAGCTGCCAAAGCTCACAGTGTCTAGTGGCCCAGGAAGCTATTCTAGCATTTGCCTAATAGTATTTGCTTTGCTTTGTCCATACACATATTGCCTATCCATGCCCTGGAAGTCTTCTTAAGTGTAAGGGAAGTGCAGAGCAAAAAAATAAGTTAAAGTTGTCGGTTTTGGAAACAGTAATAAAAATACAGTATTAGGCAGTCCCATATTTGAACTGTTCAGCAATCAAAGCCCCCTGAGAAGAATGCGCTCTCGGAAGCTGCCTGTTCTCAAGTGGTGTTTGTCCACTCGCTCGGATATGTTGCAGGGGAGGGACTGTGCATGGTTTTGGGATGGATCTTACCAGCTTGAAACTTACCTTCCCACTTTAAAGACTGGTCACCTAAACTGGACAGCCAACATCCCAGCAGCCTTGTTTTACAGGGTTTAGCATCCTGTTACACCCCCTCCTTGTCACTGAATTGTGAAACGAAGCCCTGTGTGGATAGATTTGAAAGATGCTGTTCCACTCTTATCTCACCATGCTTTCCTCATTGTGGCAAGATAAGCCTCCTAATTAAGCACTGGTGTTTTCCTAAGTGGCTGGAAGAAAAGTCTGTCCAAATTCACTATCATGTAATAGTGCTGACGATAGATAAACAATTAAGAACACCTGTAGATAAGATATTGAGAAATGATGACTAGGCACTGCCCCTATTAAAAAGGCAGCTGTAGTTTTACCACATCTGGCAACTACTTCATTTGTAGTTCCAGGAGCAGACATTTCACCCTCATTTCCATTCCACAGTGTCCAAAGATTGTCATTTCATAGGAGAAGGTGGAGGATACCAGATCAATTATGCCAGAGACCAAGCCCCTTCACTGCTAGAGCAAATCAGAAGTTTTTAATATTTTCAGACAGAAAAGACTGTTATTAGAGAAGGGATTTTCTTTATTTGTTTGGGAGGGGTGAAAACTTTATCAAAATTCAGCTAGCAGGGGGAATTTTTAAAGTAAGGGATTCCTCCCCCCATAAGAAACCAAGAAGGGAATCCAACAGCCAGATATTTGCTCCACCTATTAATTCTCTTGGCAGATTAAAAGAGAAGAAGGAGGAGGAAGAGGCAGAGCATTGTCAAAATCCTCAAGACAGACTACTGGAGAGAGAAAAATTACAGAAAACTACACTGCAGTACCTCCCAAAGAGGCTTTTACCACCTCTCCTACTTAAGTCACTATTACTTGTTATCAGAGAAACCAGAGACAGCTGATCAATACGGTAGCATGCAGAGGACCACCTGAATTTTACTAGTCATGAGGAAAGATCTCACCTGCTGAGGCCATTACATTAACAGGCAATGTATTCAGGATACCTATCATGTTGGAGTTTTAAAACTGCTGAGTTTGTTTTTGGAATACTAAAATCCTTTCAATCTTTTAAAGAAAGGAAGGGGAAGAAGGGACACTAAATAACAACTATTCCAGGTTACTTGATCTGTGCCATCACAAGCAATAAAAACAAAGCCTCCTCTTCATGTTTACATCACTACTCCCAGTACCCCCATGTCTTCATGGATACTTGGGCATGTTTGAGTCTTTGAGAGCAAACTTGTCACACCAGGAGTACTAAGAATATCTGGAACTAACGCATCAGCCATGCAGCCAGGAAACAAGACTTCTGCATATACCATTGGTGTTTCTTTGTAAACTTACATTCATCAAAAGAGAATGTTTGTTCCACTTAGAAGTGTTCCGCTACCAGGAAAGGTAGCATTTGTATTCACCAGATCCCCCAGCTACATTGATTTTGTCAGTTAAAAGTATTGTTGTCTCTCAGGATTAATTATAAATCTTAATAGGGAAGAGCCTTTGTCTTTTCAGGACTGCTTCCATGCAATTCTTCCCTCCCTCTTCAAAATGACAGAGAAAAATGGGGTTCTGTCCAAGCCTACAATGAGAAAAAAATGCAGATCTGCTCTCAGTATTTTCTAGCTCAGAGTATTTTCTTCAGTCTTCTTCCAGGACTATTTCATGTTCTAGGTTTGTTTTCTTTTACTCATTTCTCCAGCAGATATCTGGTTTTTTTTTTCCCAAGACAGGTTAGTTCACAGCCTCAGTCACTTTGGCACTCGAAGTCTCCACCAGACTGCATTTCTATATATCTGCAAAGCAGTTTGCTTTTCATTCCACTTTCTTCTCCTACGATGATCTGTGCATCCCTGTTACACCTCAGAAACTGGTTTGAAACCAGTCAAAATAGAGTTAGTACTTAGTGCCAACTTGTCTACACCCATGCAAGATGATGCTTCAGAAGAAACTGCTGCCTCTTCTCTGCAAAATCAAACGATATTTCTTTCAGGTGCCAATGGCAAACACAGAAGTAATCACTCAGGCAAATTCTCTCTTCAAAATCCAGGAGATGTTATGATGCAAACCCTCCTGTGATATTGCATACAAGATGTAAAATTCTTAATAAAAGTGTTTATTATCCAGGTATTCAAGTTTGACATGATACTGTCACCAGTGACTTGAAATTCTTTCCTCATGTGTTATTAGTACCATAATGGCCTGGGGATAGCAGGGGTACAGGGGAGGGAACAGTAGGAAAGAAGCTGCCTACTTTTCCAGAGTAGATCATAATTTCGCCCCTCCAGCAATCCGTGTGACTCTCCAGAGCCTTCACGGTCCATCAGCTGCCAAATATCAAAAGGCTGAAGCGCTGGGACTCTGCAGGGACTGCAGCATCTCTGTTGAAAATGCCAATTCAGCTCCCAAGGCTAGCATAGCTTAGAGAGGGTTTGTAAACAGGCAGGATCAAGCACAGCAAGGACTGTGGCCACTGCAGCCTGCAGGCTGGGACAGCGGCTGCAGTCTTGCTTTCCAGCGGCCTGAGCTGGGGAGGTTCCCTCCCCSCCTCTTACTTCTCCTCCCTCGCAGAGCTCCCTCGCGGAAAGCCTGGGCAAAAAAGCTACTGACACCACAGCTATCTGCTTGATAAGGAGCCAATCTGCACGAGCTACCCACCTTTCTGGAAGAGCCCCAGCCTGCATCTAGAAGGACCACATCCACTCCTGATGTGATCCACAGTTGACTTCAGTGGTATTAAGTTGCTTTCATGCAGGCCTAAAACTAGCTTTAGGACTCTGTGATACAAATGATTTCTTTACTGAAAAGCAGTGAAAGACACATTAAAACCTTTACATTTATGCTTTATATGTGTCATTGTTTTTAACAGAAAGGGAAAGCTAAAGCAATTAAAAGCRAAAAAAACATTTGAGTACTCTAAAGAGTTTTCTGATGTTGTTAAAATGATTGTTAAAGCCACCAGTGTCAATAAAATTTGCTACTGTGCATATGCCCATGCTACATGGAATCTGTCATAAACATTGTATGTAATGAATGAAGACTCATAATCTGCTTGAATGGGTTCCTGTACAGTAATGAAGAATGCTTTTGTTGAAGGCATGGCAACTGGTCATTTTTTCATGGTCACAAAAATACAATTAGACAAATAAATACAGTGAAGTGGTTGTAATGAATGTGAGTTGGAAACATTTTTTTTTTAAAGATTACCTCCTTATGTTTGAGAAAAGCTATTATAAATTATACTTTTCATGATGTGGGACCTGCATGCCTAAAAATTCCTCAACATAAATGCTAAAATGAATGATAATGATATTAAAGGTTTTTTCTGAAGGTCAAAGCTATATGTTAATAGTAAACTACTTATGCTGAATTACATTCAATGTAATAGTTTTATCATTGTCCTCTGTATATATCTGCTGCAGATGAAACTAAAAAATTTTAAATGCTACAGAAAAATGAAAATACTTTGTATTTGTGGCTGCTTTCTTGTTAGGCTCAAGCGACAGTCTTCTAAGATTGGGTAGGAGTCACTGTCTTTAATTTGCAGTAGGGGGAAGAAAGTTAAGGTCTTCAGTTCCCTGGCTGGGTCTCTGTAGATACATGGATCACTGTTGGCTTCAAAGTGGTGCTACCTAAAACTTGCTTGGGGTCGTCCTAATCCCCCCACCTCCTCTGTGGTGCCAGCCTGTTCTACTCTTCAGTCTTAGACCAGCACTTAGTCTACTGCTAACATTCAAAATTGTGCCAGATAGGTCAGTTGGCACAAAATCCAGAGCCTAAAGGGTTTCATGTTCTTCCCACTGTGGGATGTTTCTTGTGCTGGAGCTGGTGTTTCCTTCAGCAGTGCAGATGTTAGAGGCTCATGCTACAAGAAGGCCAAGGTCAAGCCAGGGCCAGGTAGTATGAGTTTCCAAGTGAGCTTTCTCTCATGCTTGAGCCTGCTCTTTGCAATGTTGCTACACAGACAATGGTTTAGCAAGTCCCCAGACACGGAATCTAGTACTGGCACATTTAAACCACATTACCTGTTCATGTAAAATACTTTTCTTATGGAAGTAAAAGGACAGTCTAAGCCTCTAAAAAAAACACAGCTTAAAAACAACATGTATCTTTGTTTTATTATCTGTTGCTGCAACAGCATCCCTATAACAATCATTAGCCTTTTCAGGGCCAAACTTTATTTGCAGTGTGAAGGCTCATGGAGTGGTCCATCTGGCTCCTGGCTGGGAAGAGAACCTTTCATGCCAAAATGCACCTCTGAGAGAAAGCACAGGGGATGTGTAATGGGGCTCAAGCTAGAAATGTTAAAACATTTTGCATTTCCTCATATTTGTGGCATCAATCACAACAAAATCTGGATCTCCCTTGGTTTTAAATATTTAAAAATTGTGTCATGTAACTGTTCATGAGTTCTGTCTTATTGTTTGCTAGCAAGCAAGAAATTTCACTGCCTCAAGCCACCTCAAGCCTCTGCATTCAAGCCTGTTGATTTCTGAGTGAAGAGACCTTTTGAAGGAAGATATACCAAAAAATTTGAAATTGCAATTGAAAGCTCTGTCATGTTTTGGACATCAGCATTTTTTTGGGCAGAGGGTCTGTTGGCACTGCACAACCAGCCATGCTGATATAATGGAAAATATAAGTAATTGGAGAGGTGGTGTCCTCTTGGTTTACCTGGGCAAGCATTAGTGGTGAAATCTCTCCTGCATCTACAGTCCTGAAATCCACAAAGCAGCTCTATTGCACCTGAGGATCTGAACCTTGGCTTGTTGATTGGTCTGAATTTGAGCTTGGAGGTTTGTTCATCACCTGTAGGTGTTCTCCTACCTGACTTGTGTCATGGCCCAGACAAGAATGAGTGAAGAAAAGTGTGTCTGTGAGCAGTGGAAATGTATCCTAGTCTCCAGACCTTGCCTGTTAAATTAAATTAACCATATTGAAAGCAAAAGCTTATGCTATGTACCTGACCCTGAGCAATGTTAGCTGAGGAGCAAAGAAAATTAATAGTTCAAATGAGCAAAAAGTCCCAGTGCTCTCAACATTTACAGGAAGGAAGCAGGGAAAAAAACCCCAGAAAACACCTGAAGGGTAAGAATTGCTAGATTATATCTAATAATAGCTCAGCCAGCATGGCTAGTGCTAATGATCCATGTGTGAGGGGCCCAAAGGTTGCCACATATGAACTGTGCTCCTTTCTTACAGAAGTGACAAGCAGGAAATGTTCCATTACTGCTCCAGCTAGATCCATAACGACTCCTCTGCCTTTTTCCCTGCTGTAGGTAATGGCTTACCCATGCAATTACCTTCTTTTGTCTTCACAGAGTTGAGGATAAATTATTTCATCCTCTTTGCAGGGGGCATTTGAAACTAAAGTTATTTTTAGGGAGAAATAAATTCTTTCATGTAAGATGCGGGAGTTGTTGCTCCTCAGGCAGCCGAGAGAAAATGAAAGGCACTTCAAGTCTTTTTAAAAGCTAGGTTCTGATGTTTAGCTTGAGATCAAAGAGAGAGTGGGGAAAGGAGGGGAAGCTGAGTTTCTAGTAAGCTACCAGTATATACAGCCTTGTATATGCGTCCTTTGAAGGACTTACCATTACATTTCTGATCTTTGAACTCTTTTTCTTATTTTATGAAGGTGAGCTGAATTTCTTTTCAGTTGTCTTATTGTGAAACTAATGACTATGCCTTAGATGCCTTGAGAAGGTTGTACTAACCTGAAAAAAAAGAAGAACACAGTGTCTGGAACTTGGTTATTACAGTCACACTTTTGTTTGTGGGAAAAATGCCAAAGTAGTTTTAAAAGATTAACATCTGAAAATAATATTTGCCAGGTTTTTGAAAGCACAATTCAGGGTTTTGATGTCATACTGTAATACTTTAAGCTCAGTGCTGTTACTTCAGTATATTTATTTTGTTTGCAGTAACCTATTTATTTTCTTTTCAAGCTGCTTTGCTTTTTGAGAGTGGTACATTTCAAATTCAAAATTCATTTTGTTGTTGCTTTTACACATACTTGCAAAGCTACTGCTGACTTGTGTGAAGCATAATAACCAAGGCAAATGAGCTACTAATAGCATTTGTAACTAATACAGATGCCAGACAAGTGTCCCTAGCCCACCAGAATGACAAAACATTCTTCTTGGTTTTGAGATAATACTAGGTATACCACTTACTTTCTGACACTTTGAGGAAAAGCGTAGCTAACAGCATGTAGCTGAGGGGCAGTACTGTCTATTTATCAGCCTATGTAGCCAGAGAGATTGGTTGTGGAGTTCAGAAGCAAGCTGTATTGATCGCAGCTACAGTACACTTATTGTTTCCTACACTTACCCAACCTGATGTTATTCACTGTGACCAGGAATCAATTAGGACTTATAGCTTCTGCTATGGAAAAATAAAAGATATATTTTCCAATACTGTGTGGGATGCCAAATATTTGGTGTTCTGACAGGAATGGAACCAACAAAAATAAGAAGCAATTTCTTTTAATATTTTCATGTGGTAGTAACAGCCTCCATTAATACAAATCTTTTCCTTTGTAGATCCTTAAGACCTTTACTGAGACGGGGAAAGAATGTAATTCCCATTGTTTACAGCTTGTGAAATTGATGCAAGAGAGGGAAGAGCTGCCTTGCTCCAGGGGAAAGAGATGGTTGAAGTAAGAAGAGTGGAAGCATACTTGCAAGAGTGGTTTGAGTGCTTATAAATATTGATGCGATAGTGTCTTACATTGTGATGATTTCTGAGCTTCACAAATTCATATGAGATTCCTGTTATGTTCCTACGTGGTTTTGTCAATAGAGAATGATAGCTTTTAATACAAAAAACAGTACATTTGCAAGCATACGGTAGAACCCCTGGAGAGGCTCTGATTTGGATCAAATGAGCTGAATGATAGAGACAGAGATGATAATAGGAGGAATTGGTTTTTACTGTTTACGTTGAGAGCTGTTTGTTTCTTTCTGGGACAAAGACTGAGTGCTTATTCACKTATAGCCTTCCCTATTTCTTCGTTGCATACCCATATCACACATCACAGGAATGGCATTACAGCAAACTGTTCAACCCACTGACAAATCAAGTTTTCCAACTAGGTTTTGTTGTCCCTGTCACTCAGGAAGCCTCAATGAAGGTAAGTGCAAGGCTGCAACAGAAGGCAGAAAAAATGGCCCTAATCTCAGCACTGATTGTAGCGCAAGCAGACTGCTTAGTGAAAACAGAGACCATAGCGTAAGCTTCTGAGAAATTCAGAAGGTCTACCRCCCAGCTGATACAGATTTCTGTGGGATCTCCTGATGTGTCCTTGGCATGCATTAATTGGGAAAGGAAGAGGGGGAAGCTCCAAGGGTCTTTGGAAAAGCACCCACCCAGCTATCCCCCCTGTCAAATATCCCTTCTTTGTAAAGGTTACTCTTCCGTGCGGAAGGAGCCCGGCTTGTGAAACCCTGTGGGAACACCCCTGGGATTTCTGGATACATTGAGGATGTGACTGGGAACACCACGGCTTCATGTGGTTACATCCTTCAAAGGTTTCACAACACATAGACTATTGTAGCTATGGCAACAATAATCACCTTAACACAGAAGAAGGCAAGAAGTTCAAAGGCACAGCCACTGGAAATTGAACACATTATCATAGAGGTACCTGCTGACATCGCAGATACACACTGGAAGAGGATAGAAGTCAGTACTGATATAGGTGGATGAACTGTGGGAAAAGGACAATTGCATCTTCATCTCAGCCATCCTCCCAAAGCTCCTGCCTATTATTGCAATA
Organism: Phoebastria nigripes; assembly: GCA_035582835.1. Lineage (NCBI taxonomy): Eukaryota > Metazoa > Chordata > Aves > Procellariiformes > Diomedeidae > Phoebastria > Phoebastria nigripes. Next base: position 460,377 of record JAYKAV010003112.1, read on the forward strand.
GTCTGGGACCTGGCCTACCTAGCAGGCTGACGCATCTCTGCCAAGCAAAACAAAGCCTAAAAACTACTCATTTCCCTACCATCTCATTTCTACTGCACAGTGTGTCCCAGTGCTCCTGAACTGTCAGATGAGACCATCACCATGGCAGATCTGATGTAGGCCTCTTCTGACTAAAAGGCTGGAGAGGTGCTGCCTTTGGTCCCTACCAGCTCAGAATAACGAAAGCAGTAATCCCTAGAATTGCTTACTTCCTCCCCTTGTTCCYCTCTGACAATCCCAGGCTCCCAGGGCTCCCGGGGCTCCTTCTGGTCCCTGCATCAGGAGGAGCCCATGCAAACCCATGGATCCAACAAGAGGCAGAAGAACCTTCTGGGCAGAGCTCTCCCTGCACAGGCACCTCAGGCAATGACAATGGAAAACTTTGCAACCTGCTTGAGGGTTGTTTTTTCTCCCACCTGGTCTTCATGTTTTAGCTCTCCCACTAGGTCAGCTGAGGTGAAGTATCTCCAGGTGAACACACTGGATGCTCTATATCATGGCTGAATCTTTTTCTAACCCTTTGCCCAAGACCTATTCAGATTAAGTGTAGTTCCCAAACTTGTCTCTGTCATAAAAGAAAAACCTACTGTAAGCTTTGATGGCATTGATCTCTGTCTTCTCTATCCTACTAGCCACTCTGCACTTATGGCATCTCAAAGTTCTGGGAAAAATCCCGCTCTTACTAATTACCTGCTCATACTTATTGCTAACCCTAAGGCTGGGATGAGTGTATGGGGCTGATAATCAAACTCCTTGGATAATTCTGGAGATTTCATGGTAAGTTGTTAAGTCAACTCGTGATGAACTAGGCATAACTAGCGCTGAGGGAAAGGGCGGGCAAGTTTATGTTGCTGAGAAGTGGGAGCTAATCACAATGGTCTGGGCATGGGTAAGACACCTATGTTGTCAGGGATGTGCATACTGTACATGTGTGATGGGGTATCCTCGTGTCCTGGTTTCGGCTGGGATAGAGTTAATTTTCTTTGTAGTAGCTGGTATAATGCCGTGTTTTGGATTTAGGTTAAGAATAATGTTGATAACACACTGATGTTTTAGTTACTGCTGAGCAGTGCTTACACAGAGTCMAGGCCTTTTCTGCTCCTCACACCACCCCACGAGCGGGTAGGCTGGGGTTTTACAAGAAGTTGGGAGGGGACACAGCTGGGACAGCTGACCCCAACTGACCAAAGGGATATTCCACACCATATGATGTCATGCTCAGTATATAAACTAGGGGAAAAGCTGGCTGGGGGTCCGCCGGCCAGGGGACTGCTGCTCGGGAACTGGCTGGGCATCCATCAGTGGGTGGTGAGCAATTGCATTGTGCATCACTTGTTTTGTATATTCTTTTATCATTATTRTTATTTCCCCRTTCTTTTCTGTCCTATTAAATTATCTTTGTCTCAACCCATGAGTTTTACCTTTTTTTTTTCGATTCTCTCCCCAGTCCCACTGCGGGGGAGTRAGAGAATGGCTGTGTGGTGTTTGGCTGCCTGCTGGGTTAAACCACAACAGTCCTTTTTGRCGCCCAACGTGAGGCTCRAAGGTTGAGATAACAACAGATCTGACCAGAGTGTATTAAAAAAAAATTGTTATAAGCATTCATATTAGGTTAACAGTTGCTGGTCACAATGTTGATTTATTTGCTCTCAGAGTTGTTGTGTTTGTTCTTAGAGTTGTTTTATGTAACACCTTACTTGCTGTATATATATTCTCTGTTGTGCTGTTTATCATCTCTGAGGGCTGGAATAAGGCTACCATTTTGCTGTACTGGGTAACACTGGCTTATGATACGATAAAATGACTGGTCGTGAGACTAATCTGTTATTTGTACTCAGCATTGCTGTCATCTTTGTACTTTAGGAACCATCTCTCGGAAACTATTAGTAATTACACTATCTTTTCTTCTCAGAGAGCCAATTTATGGGGGAGACARGGGGGGACACTTTCTCGTGCTCCTTCACCTTCCCCTTCTCCTCCAGGCTAGTTACAATAGCTCTTGAGAATTTTGAATATCCTTGGGATGTTCAAACTAGCATGTTCCTRTTGCTGTGTCTCCTGAATGTGTTTCAGGTCTTATTTAAGGTTAAACAACTATTTAAGAATACCACCCAGAGATCTGCCCTGAGGCTGGATAGTTATGAGTGGCAGGGTGTGTGGGACGGTATGGGCAAGTACCTAGGACAGTGGGCACCTCGAATGTTTTGGAACTTCACCCCGGAACAAGTGCAGAATCCTGAAAAACTAGTAAAATACTTGGAAAAAGTATGCTGTCACCCTGGCAATTCCAGAGAGACACAAATCACTGCAACATGCTGGGGCCTGGCCCATGCCTACCGAGCCCTGTTCAACACTATTCAGAACCCTCAAGGGGAAGAGAAGGTCTCTGGATCTGACAACAAAGTGACAGCCATTGCGGTTACTCCAACCCCTGCAACAGGCACTGCAGTTACTCCAACCCCCGCGACAGGCACTGCAGGAACCAGAGAACCAACCCATGCCAGTATCAGTCTCCCCTATACACAAGAAGAAATGTTGGAAGCGAAGGTCAGCTCGTTTAGTAAGGGAAGAATGTCTTCCCCTACTAAGGGAAGAAGTGGATGAGGCAGACTACTCCGAAGCAGGGCCATCATGAGAACAGGAGGAGGAAGAGGCACAACTCGTAAATGAGGCGGTAACCACCTGATCCCTGTCCCTGAGTGAGCTGCAAGATACGTGAAAAGATTTCAGCCGTCGTCCAGGCGAGCACATTGTCACCTGGCTGCTCCGATGCTCGGATAACGGGGCCAGTAGCCTGGAATTAGAGGGTAAGGAAGCCAAGGAGCTGGGATCCCTTTCTAGGGAAGGRGGCATTGACAAAGCGATTGGGCAAGGGGCACAAGTCCTCAGCCTCTGGAGGCAACTCCTGTYAGGAAAGGTATCCCTTCAAGGAAGATGTTATATGTCACCCAGGCAAGTGGACCACCATGGAAAGAGGTATCCAGTACCTGAGGGAATTAGTTGTGCTGAAGRTGATTTATGATGACCTGAACAATGAGCAATTACCCAAAGATGCAGGTGAAGTCAAGTGGAGTTGTAATGGCAGTAATGAGTTGGAAAGACGGAGAAGGACAAATGGCAGATGAATTGGCTGGCCAGCTCTGGCAATACGAAGAAAGTCTCTCTTCCTCCCTACGGGCCTGCATCTCTGCTGTGGAGAAACTGTCCCAGGAGTTCTAGCGATTCAAAGAGGATATGTCCTACTCCCSACCTGGACGGGCCAGTATCTCAGCCAGCGTCCCTCTGCTCAAGAGAGAAGATAATGTGGATACACACCTGGGGCACCCTGTGGTTTTATCTGTGTGACCACGGAGGGGACATGAGGAAGTGGGATGGAAAATCTACCTTGACCCTAGGTAGTGCCTAGAGGCACAGGTACCTGAATTGCAAGAAAAAACAATCACAGAAGGGGGTCCTTCCAGGAAAACTGCTGCTCCAGTTTCCAGTGGGCAATTCCCCAGAYASAGTAGAAGGGCTGATTTTGCTCCTGATCTTAATAAAGAGACTTCTGATTTGTATTTATAAAAAGTGATGATTAGGACTAGAGGGGCCCTGCCTCTGGCCAGGTGGAGGAAAGGGACAACCGGGTTTACTGGACTGTGTGGATTCGATGGCCTGGCACATCAGACCCACAGAAGTTTAAGGCTCTCGTAGGCACTGGTGCACAGTGTACCCTGATGCCATCAAGCTATAAAGGGGCAGAACCCATTTGTATTTCTGGAGTAACAGGGGGRTCCCAAGAGCTGACTGTATTGGAGGCCGAAGTGAGCCTAACCCGGAAGAAGTGGCAAAAGCACCCCGTTGTGACTGGCCCAGAGGCTCTGTGCATCCTTGGCACAGACTACCTCAGGAGAGGGTATTTCAAGGACCCAAAAGGGTACCGGTGGGCTTTTGGTATAGCTGCCTTGGAGACGGAGGAAATTAAACAGCTGTCCACCTTGCCCGGTCTCTCGGGGGACCCTTCCATTGTGGTGTTGCTGAGGGTCAAGGAGCAACAGGTGCCAATCGCTACCACAAYGGTGCACCGGTGGCAATATCGCACCAACCGAGACTCCCTGATTCCCATCCATAAGCTGATTCGTTGACTGGAGAGCCAGGGAGTGATCAGCAAGACTCGCTCACCCTTTAACAGTCCCRTATGGCCAGTGMKAAARTCTRATGGAGAGTGGAGACTAACAGTAGACTATCGTGGCCTGAACAAAGTCACGCCGCTGCTGAGTGCTGCCGTGCCGGACATGCT
>JAYKAV010003112.1:466210-493255 GCA_035582835.1 Phoebastria nigripes
CTCTTTGGTATGGAGGACGATGGCTGAAATATAAATATGGGGAGGCCTGGCAGATGATTATATCACACTCCCACAAACCCGCCAAGGCAAGCGCYATGTGCTYACCATGGTGGAAGCAACGACCGGATGGCTTGAAACATATCCCGTGCCCCATGCCACTGCCCGGAACACTATCCTGGGCCTTGAAAAGCAAGTCTTACGGTGACATGGCACCCCAGAAAGAATTGAGTCAGACAACGGGACCCATTTCTGAAACACCCTCATAGACACCTGGGCCAAAGAGCATGGCATTGAGTGGGTATATCGCATCCCCTAATCATGCACCAGCCTCTGGGAAAATCGAACAATACAATGAATTGCTAAAGACTACACTGAGAGCAATGGGTGGTGGGACATTCAAGCATTGGGATMCACATTTAGCAAAAGCCACCTGGTTAGTCAACACCAGGGGATCTTTCAATTGAGCTGGCCCTGCCCAATCAAAACTTTTACATACTGTAGATGGGGATAAAGTCCCTGTAGTACACATAAAAAATATGCTGGGGAAGACAGTCTGGGTTACTCCTGCCTCAGGCAAGGGAAAACCCATTCGTGGGATTGCTTTTGCTCAAGGACCTGGGTGCACTTGGTGGGTAATGCGAAAGGATGGGGAAGTCCGATGTGTACCTCAAGGGGATTTGATTTTGGGTGAGAATAGCCAATGAATTGAATTGTATGATGTTAATTGCTRTATAATACTGTATGTCATYRCTWCTAYGGTYRCTATATGCCAYATCAAYGGTATTACAGTAAGAATCACCCAGATTAATGAAGAATTCATTTTGATGAAACCAAGCAAAGTGCATCGATGATAGAACCGGACAAGTGCAGCGGTGATGGAACCAGAACTGGCTTCAGGATGCAACAATCCACCACCACACACCATCTCTCCCGCCCTGAAGGACTGTTATGACAGATGGTGCCCAAAGTCACGGACTAAATGAACTCAATGGACATTTTAGAGGSATGGCCCACAGACTAAGGGAATAATATCTGTGTGTATGTATCAAAATACAGGAAAAGGGGTGGTGATTAATTGGGATGTATTGGAAAGTGTGGGACCTGGGCATGACGTAGATGRTATAGAGTAAGGGGTGTAAAGGAACTTACAGATTTAGATGTCAAAAGTGTAACAGGCATTTGTGGGTGAGGTGATGGTTAGCTGTTAGTAAAGAGAAACTACACACCGACTCTTGGATCTAAAACATCCCCAGACATCTAAATAGTGGTAAATGAGTCCCACTGACTTAGTGTGAACATTTTATGGTAAGCAAATTAAACAGCTTAAAGTCTTCATTATATTGTCAGAGCAGTTAGATCCTGAAGCAAGGAAGGATCTGGCCACAATGGGGAGAAGTGAATAGGGAGATAGGAGAGGCTAAAACTGGTCCAAAAGTCAAAACAAGATGTTCATCCTGATAAATACCGTCTCAGCTCATCAAGTAGGAGAGCTAAGGGAGAAAGATCAGCAAAAGGCGGCCGGGGTTGCATATTTGAATTTTGACAGTGATTTTGATTACATAAAAAGAAAAGGCAGACTTCATGGGTTCTATAAAAGCAGCAAGCAAATATCTCAGTAGCTTAAGAAAAATATGTTGTATAGCTTTTCTATTTTCAAATCTGATTTTATCTTGCAAATTCTCTTCCATGCCGAAGTTTTTTCATGATCACAGAAACAGACAGTAAATATTTATCTCCTTCAAACAGTTCAAAACAGATGAGTATGCAGATAGTAAAGGGCCAAAGTATAAGCAGTAAGCAATTTTTGAAATCTATAGAGGGGAAAATTCTCATTTGTTCATACCAATGGCCTGGAAATGTATTAGACATAGACAAAATCACCAATTGCTTGGGGCAAGAAACATCATGAGGTCATGACCCTGGTGCCTATTCTGTCTGCAACAGAGTCCTGGAAAGCCTGGCTTGTCCTGCAAGTGCATTTATAAGAAGAAATAGCATTGTAGTCACTGCTCCTAAAGGGTCTATAGCTGGTATCAAGTTTTTAATCCCCTGATATTCTGTGCTTCAGGATACCACTGTTCAAGGTAGTAACCTAATCTAAGTGCATGTGTTTGTTAAAAAGGATGGCTGTGTGGACCAAAGCCATCCTCAGCCTCAGCCCAGATATCTTACGTTGAATAAGTCACTGAATTTTTTTATGTCTCCATTTTTCACCTGCAAAATTGAGTAAAATATATCTAAGAAGATATAATCAGTAAAATCATGTCAAATATCATCAGGTACACAGGCATCACAGTAAGAGTTGTTCTGACTATATCAGATGTCACATAGCTTTTCATATCCCTCTCCACTCATACCATTGGTTTCACAAGAAAGATGCTGCTGTGACTTTTCCACAGGGAAGCTGCAGGATTCCCCTTAGGAAGTCCGCACTGAAATTTGCAAGAATGTAAACCCAAACTGCTTGCTTTTTAGCATGTACTGCTATGCATATATATGCTATGCATATATATGATTCATGTAGGATTTGTGAGTAAGGCTGTTCAGCTGTCTATGTGTAAACAAAAAAAAATGGCAAAGTTCTGAAGACCTTTTTTTCATTGTAATTCTCCTGTTAAACAGCATGCACTTAGATTTCTAGAGGAGTATCAGTTTCTGATCTGTGCAGAGAATTCAGATTGATTTAACCAAAGACGACCCTCTCACCGACCCTGCAAACCACTGTGGCATTGAAAAGATTAAAGACTTTATTCAATATGGGAAACCTAAAATACCGAGTGACCACACAAATGGCCTACTCTGCATTTTTTCCAGTATATGTCTCAGAARAGAAAATTCTCGATGTGTTGCCAGAAAATCCAGTGCCACTTCAACTGCAGTGCAGCTTCCAGACCAAAATATAACTTATATATCCAATATATTTTACTATTGTTGAGCATTTCTCCAAATCCTAGACTATAGAATCTTAGACTATTCCTCATACCATTTTTTTTTTTTTGTTTTAAGATCTTTTGGATAGTTTGGATTCTCACTTTCATGTACTTGTAGCTATAGATTTGAAGGAGATTRTTTTGTGTATAGGATCAAAAAACAAGTGCCAGTGGATATAAAATAGTTGGCAAGCAGACAGAATACACCATTTGCTATTTTTTTTTGTTTCACTAACTTCATGTATATTTTTCTGCCTGGCCTCATTTGACAAAGATTGCATACAGTAGATGTGAGAAACATTTTAATGCAAACTACGCTCAGAACTGCTGTTGGTAAATGATACTGTCTGTCTCCAAACATGAGCATGTCTAATTGCAGATAGGCAGCATCACCAAGTAATTTTCCTTAGGTAATCTCTTTTTATTACAAATTCAACCAGAAACAATAGATGAGATTATCTTGTAAGTGTGAGCAACATTGTTATTAGAACAGCACTGGCTCAAAGACCCGTTTCTGGGCATTAATTCTCTGAGAAACACAGCAAGACTGCATTTTTCCTGATGTCATTGCCATACAGTTTTTAATTGCAAGGATTTTGATTTCTCTCTTTCTGTCTTCCACCTTGTACTGCTTTTGGAGGTGGTGCCCCAACATTCCAGGAATGCAGGTGTTAACGTGGTTAGGTCAAGTCTTCTCATAACAACATCCCCTTAAAACAACAATTGGAAATGGACAAGCTGACTCCAGCTTTGCTCTGATGATTTCAGTCCCATGGGATGTCCCCCCAGGATGTCTGATTTCTTTGACTAAATCCCAGAAAAGCTGAGCTACAAACTACATCTAAAAAGAGAGGTCAAACAACTGGAGCTTCCATGAAATGCCTAAAATGTTCTCTTCTTTCCAGAATATATTTTCTATTACTTTGTAATTTCCCACTTGCTACTTACACTAACGGAGAGCTATATCCTTGTGAAATTAACTCACAAACTTTCCTTTATCAGCTTTAGATATTACTGAGGAGGTTGAAGGTTAATTTGGGTATTTTTCTTGGCTTGCTCCATTGCTCACCTTCCTCCAGTCCCTTTCCTGCCAAAGCTTATTAAGCTCACAACTGGATTTATTCATATAATCATCTCTGCTCTCAGGAAAATAAAGTGGGTTTGAGGCTAGTACTCAAGTTTGTTCAGAGGATAACGTGCAAGGTTTTTTATTTTTTTTAAAGAGGACACACAACATCAAAGAGCAAAGCAAGCAAACCTGCAGCCTCTTAGTATCAGTTTTGGTTTTAATTGCTGATTTCTGTGTGGTACCTGTAACATATCAGATGAAGGCTTTGAAGGAAGGAGTCTAATGTCATCTTTGCAACTCAAATACTGAACTGATCAAAAGCTCTTCAATCTTGTCACTTAAACTGATTAAAGCTCATTTAAAAGGCGTGTGCAAAAAACGTGTGGAATTTAGCTATCAGGGCAGATAACTGCACTGAATGGTCAAAAATATGTTGTAATGTCCGCAGGTGGCACAAATTTTACACGGCTGTTTTGTAGACACTTAGTGGATACAAATCAGACCCCATCCTGGGATCACGTCCTCTTTCTCCTATTCCTTTTGTCTGTATTTTCCAGACCGAGGACTCACTAGGTTTTCTTTTTGCACTTTAGCACATCCTTAGCTGAAGAACTATTGGACATCAACTCTGCTTTGTTACCCTGTTGCTTAAGACATTGTCTCGAAAAATGGATATCTGAATCTGCTGGTAAAAAAAAAAAAAAAAAAAAAGGTTGAAAGCAAATCTCCCGGTTTCAGCACATGCAAATAAACCCACTAAGTTTTTCTTCCATGTGACTTTTTGTTGTGGGAGGTGGGGTTGTATTTTTCTTCTTCTACCTATATTTTAAAATAAAAAGAATAATTTAGCCAAGTCTTTGAAGAAAATCTGCCTTCGAAAGGACTGAGCGCTGTGATCACAAGTGCAGTGGGGCATCGCTCTGGAGGCCAGAGTAGAGGACCAGAAGAGGCTTGCTGCATGTGTGGTTGTGTTGGCAGCTCACGGTGGGAGTCCTGCCTCTGCCCGGCTGCTGTGCAGGGAGGGTAGGTGCCGGAGTAGGGGGCTAGATCCCATACAGAGGAGGGACGGAAGAGGAGCAGGTGACAAAGATTTAGGCATTGCAACATCTGACTTAACAGCTAAATTCTAGCTTTGATCCACACATTTACTCAGCACGCTTCGCGTTTCTGCAGCACAAAGCAGAGCTGAATCCAGGACTGTGGAAACCATAGTAGCAGCCTGTACATTGAACTACCCTTCATACCGATATAGAAAGCACATTCTTCTCCTCCTCTCCCTCCCTTCCTCTTCAGCGTACAACAAATGGGAGAATTCAGTTCCTTCTTTTCATTTAAGGTTAGGGTGACTATCGGTGAGGCTGCAAAGAAGGATAACCCCATTAAAACTTTTTTTTTCCCTTTCTCAGAGTGCATAGATAATTTTTGCTCTGCTCATGCATTATTAAAACAGTGAGGCCAGATTCTCAGCAGGGGCAAAGTGATGTAACTCTGTGAAAATCAATTAAGTTGTGAGGATTTAAACAACAGAGAATTTCACCCCTCTGGCACTTGCATCTTAGGCACTAGTAGGCTTTTTTTTCAGATGTGATTATGTACGTATTTGCTAAGAATCACGGCTTACAGAAAATGTGAAGAGGTAGGAAGTATTGCCACACAGAAAAATAGAACAAGAAAAAGCAGAAGAGGAAAGAATTTCCCCAGTCCCTCAGTGTTTTAGTTTTCCAGCTTAATGATACATAATTTTAGCTTCTTTAAAAACAAATCATGGTAATGGAGCCTCTGATTTGTGTTTCTTTTCTTTTTTTAAATAAAATGTTTAAATATTTATTGCAAATAAGGGCATTTATATATCACATTCTGCAGCAGCCCTTCACTAACGAATAGTTTCTTGCATGTCATTTGTTGCTGTAGAGTTGCTACTGCCACCATTCACTGACTGAGAGGCATCATAAACATCAGACTTTAACATCATTACATTTTCTGCCTCTCGGATGGGATTTGTGTTCTGTTTCCAGATTCTATTACTGGATGCATTTCCCTGGCTGGAAGGGGAAAAAAAAAAAAGGGAGAAGGGAAAAAAAGTATAAGCGATGTTTTTATTAAACCTTTCTCTTAGATTTACACAAGCCTCCCCGCCCTTTTGTAGACTCCATGTATTTTTAATGGTTTCTATGTTGCTTGTAAAAAGTTGAGAGGATGAGAGAAGGACAGAGAGAGCACTCAGATAGAATAATTCAATTTTCTACTTTGTGAAGAGAAAAATCTGTCTCTGGGCTACATCTAAAAAAATAATAAAAAATGATGTTTTCCCTTTGTACCTTCTAATACTTTTTATTTAAAGAAAAAAACCCTTTTTAATCTCTGCTTCCTTTTTGGAAAACGAAGTCATGTGCTTTGCAAAATCACAAAAGCAGGTGATGCACATACTTGAATTTGTAAGGAAACAGGACAATTTTACAATGGAACAGAAGATAACTTACAAGAAAAACAAGCCTCTGACAAAGCAAAGTCAYGGAGCCAGTATACTAAGCCTTCTTTTGTGTCACATAAGGGAAGTGGGGAAGAATGGAAGCAGAGGAGACAATATAATTTGTCTTTCTCATACTATAATTAGATGGCATTATAATTGCTTAATGACAATTACATTGGTGAATTCTTGAGCACTATCATTTTTTGCAATGTTTTTCTGTGTCTGTCAAAGGCAACATTTTACACAGAGGAGCTGGGGTTTGTATACCCCAAGTATATCCAGGTACTAGCTTTTGATGGGAGTTTGGTGCTGAGGAAACAGTACAAACTGCTACTGAAGGTGAAACCATTGCTCTCCGTGCCAAGTTTGGGAAGGAAAGCCTGGTGCTGCTGGTGATTGCAGAGATCCTGTGTTGCCTATGAGCCATGATAAGTAGAAGCCCACCACTGCCAATGTGAAAATGTATGTAGGGAGAGTGAAGGCTGCACCTGCTGAAGGGCTCCAGGTGGTGCCTCTTCCAGCACAGACGCTGCATCCAAAGTGATGGAAATTTGACATCCTGGGGGTCAGAACAACCTAGGCAACTTCTACGAATTTAGTATGCCTTTACCTCTCACCCTTATAGAGCAAAGGATATATATTCATATTTTTACTAATACAGAAGCATAAGGTGGGAGAGCAATTTCCAAGCTCTTCCTGTGCATTGCTCAGACTTGGGAGGAACAGGAAGATGCGACACAACAAAATATAGGATTGTCTCTACTCCATCTATTCTGTTTTTCATACCCTTTGGGCTAATGAGCATTGAGAACTGGCTCAGTGCACTCACCTGAAGAAATGGGAGCTGGAAATTTATTCCAGCATCTACCTATGTTCAGATCTGGCTTTTGCAACAGAAAGTGTAACCATCACGTACTTGTATGTAGAAGTCTTTGTACTGGTGTCCATCAAACTGGTGACAGCTCACCCTGTGGAACACTGGTGACTGAGAGGAGAAACAGGTGCAAATCAAGGAGACCTTTATTAAATTGCTATATAAAAAGAGGTCTAAGGTTGATGAAGCACACCAGCTTACATCTTTGTGTCAAATCTTCCACTATGCTCCATCCCTTATTCTGATATTGTAATGTTTGAAATGTGTTCTTTTCTTGCTTTTCGCTGGAAGTGGGAGAAAAGAAATATCAACATTTTCTTAAAAATGCAGATTTTATGTTTCACAACTTGCTTGATGCAGCTCAACATTATTCTTATTACTACCCTTGCAAGTCACTCCTTATACTGAAATAGTGCAAGCAAAACTCAGTGTCTGAACAATGACTTAGTAGTAGAGCTGTGGTTGTACTGCATATAGTTATCTCCCTGCTTTAACATTTGCTCAGGTTGAACATCACTTTTTGCCTAGGGTAGACCACGAACTGAGTACTCACAGACATCAGTGGGATTTGATCTGGGTGTAAAACTGGGTCTGTGCCTGACTTTTGGTATGTTTATCCACTACTTACTGTTACAAGGAAAACCCTGCTCAACTCATGTGGTTTAAATCAAATCAGGTTTGAAGCAGTTTATTCATTTATTGACAGCATGTAATTAACTGGAGAACAGTGAACTATATATTCAGGATCACTATGAACAATATTGGAGATAAACTGCAATATTTGTCACTTCTAAAATGTTAATAAGCACTTAAAATTTCTAAACACCCTTCTGTAACTAATCCCCAAAAGTTTTAATCCCACAAAGACACATGCGCACATTCCAGTCATACCTCCACCAGCCCTGCTCCTGCGACCCCCAACACATGTGCGCTGGTGAAAAAACCTCTGCAAGGTCCCTGCTGCACCCCCTGGTGTGGGACTCCCCATATCTCAGTCTCACAAGTGGAGCACAGGCTGCCCCCAGCACCCGTCCCATGGGAGGGGGCTCTGCCTGTCCCAGGTGGAGGTGGTGATTCTGGCGGGGCAGCTGGAGACGGTGCCCAACCTGAGTGCTTGTGGCTCTTCCTTCCCTCCCCAAGGTCTCCCTGTTCCTGTTGCAAATTATCACGTTTTTTTTAAACTTATTTTCAAGCTGACTCCTCATTTTCTCAAAAAAAAAAAAAAAAAAAAAAAGGCAGCAAATCCCCTAGTAATTCTATGGTTACTGTTTAATCGTGCTGATGGTTGTTTTGTGCTAACTACCATCACTGGTAATTCCTTCTTAGCGTCACCAGTTTGGGGGCACCTAAACTTGCCACACCATCTTTTCCATACCTATGACATGTGCTCAGCCAGCTCAAGGAGGCTCCTGGAAATGCTGAAAGGGTTCTGATGGAGTGACTCATTGACATTACAGTAGCCCACGTTTTAAAGAGCTGTAGTAGAGACCATGTTCAGGACTAGCTCTGCTTTATGACTCTTGCTGAGGAATGAAAACTCCCTAACTCCTAATAACTATTTTAGAGAAGGTGAATAATGATTATTGACACTTAAAATTACTAACAATTTACTGCTGAAGACCATTTTGAAACTCCAGCTAGCCCCATGTTAATGCTAATCAAGGGTACAAGTGAGAAGGTGTATTTTAATAGTGATACTCAAGGACTGATGCATTTAACTGCCATTAGTGTTAATAGGAGTTATTCGCATGAATCCATGCGTATCGAAAAGTAAAGTATACCTTGTACATAGGAAATTCAAGCTGTCCTATTCAGAGCACAGAAGAACAGTTTACTAAGAAACAGCTGACTTGTTACAGGATGGCAATTCTGTCTCGGGAGGCTCTTTTCCAGCTGCAGACTCCCCACTTTTCCAAATATCTACTGTTTGCTGCTGTCTGCAAAGAGCATCTAAAGGTTTTTTTCAGGCATTCTATTTATCTGAGTCTGGCTTCTCACTCAGGAAACAATCTTTCTGGTGCTGAACTGCTACTGACAAATCTACCTGGTGTCTTAAATACAGGAGGAATTCCTGCAGCATTGTAGACTTGTGTGGTGTTGGGTTGCTACTTGCAGGAAATTAGGGTACGTTCCATGAATTAGAAATAAACTAAAAACTCTAAAAAGTTCTGTAAGCATTTTGGGGGGCTAGCATAGAGTCATATTCTTTTAAAGAACACTATTCTATTATTTTATTAATTTTGATTTACCCAAAGGAGTAAAGGTTCATTTCAAATTCTGATTTCCACAGCAGCCATAAAAAAAAAAAAAAATCTCTTCAGTTGGACGAATATAAAACAGATTTTAGAATGGAAATCTGCAAATCTACTGCAGACTTAAGATCCTCCTGTTGTTTGCTGCTCAAGTTGTTTAATGGAATTAACAAAGGTGTCAAATAGGGGAAACTGAGCTGCAAGTTTAYTTTCTGAATTGATGGGGATTACCCATTGTTTCTCGTTCAATTGAGTATTCTCACTTTACCTAAGGCTAATAGTCCTCTAAAAGCTCTGCTGTCATTGGGAAGAGAAAAAATCCCCCAGGAGAGCAATTCAGAGTGGTTAAACTGGGCTTTGGCTCTGAATTACCATTTTGAGAGCATCTCTCTCTTCTCTGCTGACTGCAGATGGAGCCCGTGGAGAACTAGTGGCCTCCCTAGGCAAAAATTAGTTTATGAAAATACCCACCTCTGTGTCTTACTGGCTCCCTAAAGGCCTGGACAAGGGAACTATTTTTTAACTGCTCTTGCCTAAAGGCTTCAGATTTTCTATTAAGGTTTAGAATTTGCTATGTTAGTTCACGTTGGTTTTGCCATTAAAAATATTTCAACATATTTTTCTTGGTAAATCCTGTTTGCTGTAAGATAGAGAGTGCTTCTCAGGAAAAGCAGAGCTCCTGTACTCTGCCAGATATGTGTTTTTTTGGTTGAGTGTTTTGGGTAGATATTAATATATTGGTTCTTTGCAGTCTTAATTATTTAGTTCCAGGTTTGTTAGGAAACATTCTTGGGGATGAGCATAGGAGAATGTGATACAAATCGTAGCTAGCATTGTTGCTTACATGACTTTCAGTATAGGACCCTTGGGAATTATGTACTAAACAAATATATTAATATGACAGGACCTGTTTCATTGGGTTTGTGTTCTAAAAGGCAAGGTGAAATAGGAAAATCAGCAAGCAGGTAGGATGAAGTAAGTGATTTGAGGAGAGCCCCAGCTGATATAATAGCTCAAATCCACCAAAATCAATAGCAATCCATGAGGTCTTCAAGAGACCAAATGTCTCACTGAAAACTTCATAAATTCTTTTTCTTTCTTTGAGAGCTTCTATTCCGAATACATTCTCAACCGTAGCACTAAACCCACTCCTGTTACATAGCAAGGAGTAATCTCTTTTTGATGTACTCTGCCCATTTATCTTTATTAATTTTACTGGATGAGCCTGCCCTGTTTGATACTATTGACCATGAACATAAAACTTTCTAATTATGATTAAAGCAATGTTTTCTTCTTTCTGACACTGCATATTCTTCTAGGTTCCATTTATTTTTAATTAGGATGCCGGCATTTTCCAGTCTGCCAGCCAAATCAGCGCTTAACAGCATGAATAAATACTGGTATGGACATAGGAATATTTTGCCCTCTGCTGAGCAAGGGGAAGAAGACTTATTGTAACCCTTATCATTTAACAAATGATGGATCAGGACACTTCCATGATGCTCAAAAGAGCAGTGAGAGAAAGACCTACCCAATGCGCAAATCAGATTTCTTCTTCTGTGTCAGGGTGCCTGCAAGATACTACACAATAGTTCATCTGTTCAACCACATGTTGGTCTGGGCATTTCTGACTTGTTCAGAGAAGAAGCCCAAGTCTATCCAGTTAGATAGTAAATGCAGGATAATTGTCTGGATAATTTTAGGATATCTGATATGATAATAAATGGTTGAAAGCTCAATATTGGCTTCATTCTTTTCCCTCTCAAGCCAGTGAAAAAGTCTTCTGGCTTTTCACCATTGAAGTAAGGGTTAAGTCAATGGTAAGTCAATTTTGCACATAATGTATAATCATTCATTTCTTGCATCCAGTCTGTTTCATTTCATTATTCACACCTGCCTTTGGTAACATGGTATAGCATAGCTAGCTAGACCAAAGACAAAACACCTTCTTCGATCAGCAGTCAGTGTTAGTGATGATTCAGCTGCTATTTCAGGATACTACTCTTAGCAACTCAAGTTGTTCACAATTTGATGTGAAATTTTGCTAATTTGTAGACTTCTGTGAATTCAGTTTTTGCAAGATATCTTAAAGTTCTGGCTGGTCTGCAGGTGTACAGCTTAACTATTGTGGATATAATGTCCCTAACGTATTCTAACTTTGAATGTATTGAAAGTTTCGATACTTCTCCAGTTACTGTTTAGCTGGCAAGCCGCTAGAGGCTTGGGGAATCTATTCAAATAAACATCTCAAATTCATCCAAATTCAGAAGTTGCAATAGGAGTCGGTTAGTACTATAATCAAAAAATCTTCTTTGAAACTCATTAGGCTTCTGCTTGATAGGAAGTACCACAGAAGCAGCTTTTCTAATCATCTTCCATTGCTTCCTGGGTAAAGGAATGGTTAAAGTACAACAGCACATAAACAGAGAAAACCTTTTCTAACTTTAAACCATTGCCTTTTGTCTGACTCATGTGCAAAGTATTAATACTCTACTCCCACGTATTCCTCTAACCCCCAAATGCTGCCACCACTATGTCTTAGAGAAATGCTTTTTGTTTGCTCAAGTGTCAGGGACCTTTGGTTTTTGAGTAGGAGGTTGCAAATTCTATTACTCAAGGTATAGGCTGATAGCGATAATTTACTCTCAGATATTTTTTCTCTCTATGCTGCTCTGATTCATTATAATGTGTGCATATCTTCTACACCAGCAAAATGGACTATTTTACAATTGTCTTTCAGTGAATCTTCCCAATATTCGCATTTAAAAACAAAGAAATGTTACTGTTATGGTCCATAAATACTTTTTTTTTTTTTTAGCTTTGTATTGTATCCTAAATATGAGACATGTTTTGAAGTGGAACGGAAACTCTTCTTTTCATACTGAAGTTTTTATTAATGCCCTTTGCTGTGATAGTCTTTATTAATAACCTTTGCTGTGTTAGTCTTTATTAATACCCTTTGCTGTGTTCTTATAAGTGGCTTACATATTTCCAGTTTCAAAATTATATTGATGTTTAATCAGAGCTTTAGGCAAGGAGCAGGAGATCTCAGGACTTTAGGAAGTGTTCACATCTTTAATATGCTTCAGATGAGTAATATTAATGGTTCTGGTGCTGCAGAGACCATGGAGGTGACTCTCAGGAAGGACATGGAGGTATGGCTCCTGCAGGGTCTCCCAGTCACTGTGCCAAGCTTCCAGCCAGTCGGAAAGGAGAGAAGAATATTTTTCTCTCTAGTTCCTCAGCATTGCTTTTATTGCTAGTAATGAAAGCCATCTAAAAATAATAGCTGTGTGTGCTCAAAGTCAGTTGCCTAAATATATATTTAGACTCCTGAAAAACTTTATTAATTCTTTGTAGATCCTCACTTCTTTTCACAAGTATCTGTTGTTACAGCCTCTTATTATGTATTTAGGATAACTAAATCTAGAGTCTGCATTTGTATACATTGTCTTGATTACTTTCACAAAGTGCAACTGAAGTGGGAGAGCTTGAGTTTGTGTATTGTCCATTTAGTAAGTAGGTCATGTCAATGGCATACAATTGTGCTTATCAACACCGGCACAGCGCAATGGCTTCCTGCTGCTGTGCAAATACTAAAGCAAAGTCAAGGGAGTTTATTTTCAAAGCAAGAGACACTGATCCCACAATGACACTATTTTATTACATTGACATGATGTCTGTGTCCTCATTGCATGACATGCATGTCTACATGGATGGGTGTGGACAATCGGGTGTCCAGCCTGCCCCTGCTTGGAGCTAGCTGGATGCGAGCCAGCTCTGGCCTGGAAGCTGTAGCCAGTAGCACCTCGCTCAGAGCTCTGACCTAGTAAATAACCTCTGCTGAGGTTACTGTGCTGTATTAACTGATGTCCTGCACCATGTTAGTACACCTCTGTGGCTTCTAGACTGAGCTGGGCTCTCTCCAGCCAGCTACAAGCATGAGCAGCGTGGGCACATGCCTTAACCCATCTCTGTAGACACACCTTGAGTAATTGAATGACGTTATTCCTCTGGAAGGCTGTAGGTGCAAAAGGTTGACAGTTTGTTCCCTCTGTCATTATCTACATTATTCTGTTTGGCTCAGATAGCAGGGAAATGTTCTAATTTGCCTAAAAACAATCAGTCGGAGAGGGCTGCTTGCATCCCTGTGGTTTCTTTATAATGCAACAGCATCTAGGAGTCACAGGCATGGTTTAGCACTCCACTATATTAGAAGCTGGAACAAAACAGAAGTTCCTTGGTAAACAGAAATCTGACTTAAATTTGGTGTTCTCATGATTTTGAGTGAGTAAAGCTCTGGTCTGAACAGCTGGGCCAGATGTAACTTGAATTCTGTATACAACCATTTCTGAAAACAAAAGTATTTGAGTACTTCAGAGTTTTTCTCATATCAAAAAGCTATTTTGCTGCATTCTGGAGTATGAGCTAATTAAGCTCAGTTTTAGTTCCATTTAATTTTGATAGAAATAGATAAATGACATATTCAAAAAGATTTTATTTAGCAAAACCCAATTATTGTGGGTGAAAGGAATATGGGGCAATGATTCATTGCATTTACTGCTAGACAAAAATCTCATCATACAGTTTAATGTAAAAATCACTGCCTGCTGCCTAGTTAGGACATGAAAAAGCCAATGCACCATTTAAAGCACATCAGAAGCAAAAAGACAATATAGCTCAGAAACTCTGCAAGAGAGGAGAAACTTTTTTTCTTAATTGAAGAAGAAATAATTTATATATTTTCATCACATGGAAACTGCAGAGCACATCAAAATCAAATGTTTTAAATTCTAGATTAAAAAGAGATACAGTTCAGGCTGATTGTTGCCTGCAGGAAATCTTCCAGGCTGTTTTCTGACATTCTAAATATAAAATGCACCATGTGAGAAATGTTTGATTCATTCTGAAGCCTGTGATGAATGTTCACCAGGAACCATCGACCATTGCCTCATCTCAAGTGGAATCAAATTGGAGCTTTCCCCGAGAAAGCAGAGGTAGACTTCTGAAGTTCAGTGTTTAATCTAACTTCCTTGTACACCTTTAATCTTGCCTGAACAGATAAAGCAAACTTGTCTTCACAGCTTGGTAAGAAATGACCACTGTTTGCTGCACAGTGAGTCTGTAACTGTGGAAATGTAATTGTTGGTAAGCAAGGACAGTGGATTTGTAGGAAAGTTGCTTACCTTTTTTTTTTAATTCCCTTTTTTCTTTCAAACCTTTTTTTTTTTCATTYAAAGAATGGGAAAAAACCATCCCAACCCTGTCTTCGTTCAAAAGGCAGGAGGATCCTGTCTCTTGAAAATGGTCTTTGGAGATCTGCCTCTTTCCTTGTCWCTTTTTGCAACAGGAATTTCAGATAGAAGTCGAAGGTCTGCTGCTGAATGCCAGAATACAACAGATGAAAGGACAGGTACAGAAGTCCATAAACATGCCTTATTTATAGACTGTGTGGCCAGAAAACACACATACAATGTTAAGGTATTTTGCATATTACATAGTACAAAGATAATTGGAGTGGAATCCCAAATTGAATGAAACTTTCCTGAGTATGGAAACATAAACAACCTCTGCTGTGAGATTTAAATCACAGTTTGTGTGAAGTTTAAAGAACAATAATAGACAAAAGCAATATCTAAATGTGTGATGCTTTTGCAGAATTGTGACCTAGCATTCATACTAATATTAACTGTTCAAACTTACTAACATTTTCTCATACATTTCCTGTTCTTTTGAGAAACTTCTGGGTTTATTACTGGCTACTGCTCATATTTTATTTTTCTGGAACCTCTCTCTCTTCCTTCCAGAAAAACTAAAACATGGGAATTTCAATTTAAAAGGTCAAGTCAGTATTTGTTGCCTTTTAACTACAGCTTTCTATTATAAATTGTTGCCGAGAAATTAATTGGAAAAAGCCAAGAGGGTATTCTTCATGACATTATTCCAGGGCGTAGTTTTCAAGCTGTTTACTACAGAGACAACACCACATTACAACTTCTGTCCACATGTAAGATAGCATGCACTGGGGCATAATGATAAGCAGATGGCATTATTTGCAGTGGAAGTAATAGCAACCAGAAGCATTGCTGCCTACATTATTTTGCAAATGCTTTTCTATTATGTTGTGTTAAAGTGTGGAACTTTGTGTGCTTTCCCTATGCAAGGCATAGGTATTGATAGCAATTGGTGAGAGTGCTGATGGTGATAAGTAAGCAGAGAGTAGTTATTTGGAAGTAAGTGGTATTTAAAAACAACACAACCACAGCAGTCGCTAACAGAAGACAGAACAAGACAGAACAAATACTGGTAAAATATTCCAGGAAATGGAGGGAAGATGAAATTGGATGTTGGTTCTGTCATTAAAGATGTTGTTTCTGAAAGTCTTTATATGAATATGTCATTCAGAAAATCTGAAGCTTCTAACTTTTATTACCAATAATACTGCCTAATTTACCACCACCATCTGCCTGGCAATTATTGCTGGAACTAGTGCATCCAAGGCAGATTATTTCAGAGARTGACATTATAGGACATGACTGCATTGTGAGATGGAGTGCAATAGGGAGATTCCCAGGCTAGCAGAGACCTAAGTTACATATTTTACATACACATATGCACACACAGATATATGCAGGTGTGTGCATAGATACACAATATGTCTCTATGTATGGACAGACACATAATAGTGTAGAACTGAGACTTACGCCATTTCATTATGATAGAGCTTTGCCAGGTTAGTGCAATGTTCCCCTCTTGAGACTTAAATAAAGCTTTGTGTTTGAAAAAAATAAAGCAAACAATTTAGAGTATTATTAAAATTATTTCTTTTGGAAAGACTCTTTGCATGAACTTGGAGTTATATTTCCTCTAGGTATATGTCCTCATTGCCTTCTGCGCTTAGAGCTAGACTGTAACTCTTTTAGAGTTGCCGATACATTGAAAGAGATGGTGCAGAAGGGACTTACATCTGTGGCAAGTCCCAAAGGCATTCAGCCTCCAAAGGCATAAAGGACCATATGCAACAGTGGCAACAGTACCTGCTGGAAGACTGCAGCATGTCCTCCCTCTAGCACTGGCTCAAAACAGCTGGTGTGGAAAAAGGATGGGCAATGAACGCAAGTCAGACTGTTCCCTGCTGTGCTGTAGAGCACAGCTAGCTGCTTTTCTTTCTTCTTATCTGTCCAGTGAAGAACAGTATGTTGTGTCACTGTGGACTGCAATGGGAGGAGAACTTCAGGTACTGCGAATTCACCGCAATTGCTAGTTGGGAGGAAGGACACCAGAGCTGAGAAGCTACTGTGTGTGGTACATACTGCTGTACTCCACAGGGATAAAATCAGAGGAGAACCACCATGCTCTTGGGAACTGAGGCTTTCGGAGTGAAAGGAAGTCTGTGCATCCAATCAGAGGAAAAATGAAATTATTTTGGAATCAGCTGTGGGAAATGTGTTGCCTTTGTAAACTCTCCTGGTAAAAAATTCAATAGTAATAATAGTAATAATAATTTAAAAGATGATAATAATACATACAGACTTAATTCATGTATGATCTCATGTTTTGGACATTGTTCCAGGGATTCTACCACTCAAATGTGATAACCTGATAAGAAGGATCACCAAAGTAATTCAGTATTCTCATTTATTTGTATCATGGTAACAGCAAGAGATCTGAGAACGTAGAACAGCTACTCAAGTAATGCAGTGTAGGGTGCAGTCCTTGCACTAAAGAGTTTACAGTCTAAGCAGGTGAAACAGTCAAGAGACAGGAGAAGGAAAGCACTTTCACCTTTATTTCATGCAAGAGAAACAGAGCCTCTGCCCCAAACCTGGCATTTCCTGATGTCTGTGGAGTTTGGATTGCAACCTGGAAAGACACAGAAGCATGTGCTCTGAGTTATGCAGGAAGCTCTCTAGCACTGAAAACAATAGGAACTGCACCCCAAAACATTAGGATCTTTGTTCCCATCAGTTGCCCTGATGTAAAGGGCCAAGTTAGAAATGAAACTAGGATCTACCAGATGATTTAGCCACAAGACTGACTTCTTCTGAAACCCGATTTCCTCTCTAGGGTTCAGCTAATACCACTGTGACTGTAAAATGTCATACACAAATATGGAGCTCTACGTTAGCTGTTTTGAGTACTCTTATCTGGTTAGCCGTGTCAGCATGGACATCAGCAAAGATAGCATTTCGCTCTTCATTCTGACCCTCTCTGCTGTTCAAAGCTAGATTTTTAGCTGAGCTGGCTAGTGTGAAACTAGCTTGCCTATATAGTCTGCAGCACACATCTGCCACAACAGCTTCAGCAGACAGACTCTAAGATCTGAAAAGCAATATCATCGCCAGTTAGAAAAGTTATGCTATGAAGAAATACTAGCAAAGGTCCTGAGGAAACTTGCAATCATTCATACCTCCTAAGCTTACATGAAGTATTGTCTATGTCTATGTGAACGGAATTGTTGCAATCATAAAAAGACTGTAGCAGAATGAAGAGAGAGGGATTCTGTTGTATCCAGAAGAAAAAATAAATCAATGTGGAAAAAAAAAAAGCCAATTTTAAAGTGTAAAAGCTGTACCAATTAGTTCTCTAATATATAGCCTTTTGAAGTGCCAAAGAGTATTTTTAAGAGGGACTTTTTTTCTTTTATTTGAATAGATGGACTGCTTAATTGTACAGAAGCAATCATGTAAAGCCAAAAGACTGTATTAAAAAAAAAAAAAGTTCCTTTTAAAGTTCAACATCAATGTCTTATAAATTTGAGGAACTCTGTTTTCATAAAGGATCTTGTGCATCCCAGCGTTGTACACTAACCCAAACGTTGCTGTTACATTGAGCTTGAAATCAATGAAGGAGTTTCACTGTAAACAAGGGAACAATTTGACCCAGTGAGCACAATWAAGTTTGTTTTAGTCTGGGATGTGAACTGAAGTCTGTGTGAAAATCTTCTCCTCACAAAGCTTCAAACTACAGTACATCTGTTTCTCTCACCCAGCTTACATTGTTCTGAGTGGCAAAGTATTAGCTAACAAACAAACAGGAATGTTTTTTAACACCTCCTATGCTTCCATGCAGTAAAAAAGCTAAATACTATTTTTAACAAATTGATATCTAGCTACTGATCTATAGTATGTGATAATGAATAAAATTAAAATAGAAAGTATTAATTCTATTATGTACCTACATGTGAATATGTAAGAAATTTACTGCACTGAAGATGTAGCTTTTGTCATACAATTCAGAAAATGTATTAATAATGGCTTTGAATGTAACTGCACATATGATGGCACTTATAACAGTAAGTGAGAAGAACAGAGCAGGAACAATACACAGTCCCAAACACCACCATCATTTTGATTCCTAAAATCTTCTCTCGCTTGACATGTAATGGTGATACCCAGAAAATTCTTGGTTACCTGTGGTTTTTTTCAGCAATTCTCATGACTTTCAGAGGATCAAGGTTGTATCCATATGTTCTTGAAATTTTCACTGCAGTGGTTTTTGCAGTCGTAAGTGGCAAATGAATTGAAATGGTTTTTATAGGAGCATGTGGGTTAAAACTGGATGAAAGACTATAAACAAAAGATTATGATAGTGACTAGGGGAAAAATATCTAGTAGGGTAATGAAGGGTGCAGTTTCAGGATTGTTCCTATTTAACATCTTCATTAGCAATCTGGAAGAAAGAATAAACAGCATGTTAATGAAATGCACAAATGATACTAAATTAGGAAGAGTCACAAACACTAGTGAGGACAGAAGCATAATGCAAAGGCCCTAGGGAGAAATGTGGGCAGGAAATAACAAAACAAGCCACCACTCAGAAAAAAGCATACAATACATTAAAGCTAGAGCAGTATGAATCAATGTGAGGGAAAATCCGCAGAAGCAGTAATATTGGAAGAGAGTCAGTGAGCAACATATTAGATATGTGTTGTAATGTGATATGCTGGCAATAAAAGCCAATATACTCCGGGCCATATATGCAAAGGCATAAAGTCATGGATCAAAGAGGCCATAGTTCCTCTAAATGGCTCTCTGCATACTGAAAATGGAATATTCTGTTATAGGAACAGAAGAGCGTTGGTACTGAAGGAGACCCCCAAGTCAGCATAGCTATGCTCAGTTGTAGTGGTAGGTGTTTCGGTTAAAAAAATTCTGCAAGAAAGAACAGGGAAGGAGTGATGTATAAATGTATGGAAAGCCTCTGATGAGGATGAAGTGGAAGATGGGTTAATGGCAGGAAAAGTAACTGGCTGAACTCTGAAGGGTTTTTTTTAACCTTTATTCAGATCAACCTCATTTTCTTCTTTAATGAAAGATAGCAGATGACAAGATGGCATGTAACTTGCAAAAGGAAAGCGGTGCTCACTTTCCTATTGGTAAAATATTTATCCTCCCCACCCATCACCTACATATAAATCTAATGAAAGGAATATATTGTGAAAAACTTGGGATCAATATAGTTCCTCACACAGTGATAAACTTATAAACTTATACCTGCAATCAGCTGAAAGTTGCTTGCTGCTTTTTTTTTTTTAATGAGAAAGACTGTAATGTAAGTAGGCATAGGAAAAGGGAGAGAAAGAGGGGTTAAAGTGTAGCCTGATTTTTCTGGTTTTTGAACAGGACCCAGTTTAAGTCTGTATGTCACATGACTAGACATTTTCTTTTGAACCAGAAAACCGTCTCTTTTTTGGCAACATAGAAGAATACAAAGAAAAGGAAGAAAGAACAAAAAACAACAGCAAAACCAGTTGTATCATTGAACTAATCAATGTTACATTTGTATTTTTGACACTGCATGCATTCTAATTCTACCCTCCTTTTCTACTTCTCACCCAGAATACAGTAAAACTGTAACTGAGTAAACTCAGTTAAACCACACGGTAAACAGTACAATTACAATAAAACTGTAMCTGAATAAAACTCCCTGATCCTGGGAGTGATGCTGCTTCTACAAAAGGAGAGATTGAATGCATTAATATTCTTCAGTTTGTAAAAAATGGGAAGGCATGGTTAACATTTATTATTATGCACGTTCATATAAATACGCTCATTAATATGAACAATATGGAAGAGTGAATAATCACTCCTCATTCTTTTTCTTCTCACAATAAAAGAACACAAGACTAGAAAATGAAAAGATCAGCCAGCTGGTGTAAACCAGAAAGAAGTGCTATTCCACACCATGTATAATTAAACCCCAGAACTCATTACCAGGGGATGGGTGCAAAAGGAGGTCAGAGATATCATGGAAGGTAAGGGTATGGAGGGGCACTGAGAAGAAAGTTTCACATACAACTTGTTGCTCTGAAAGTCCCTAAACTTCAGTTTACCAGATGCTAGGACTATATATCAAAAACATGAGGGTCACTGTGTGCGTACTCACTTTCTTACTCTCTTCCATATGTGTTTCTACCCATACACCAGGTATGGTATAGGCCTTGTTCCATTAAGTTGCTCCAATGAAGCCTTCTTTATGCTAAAAGTTACAGTAATAGTCACAAAGAATCACCATGAAATACCCTATCTGTGAAGGCACTTTTTTTTAACAAAAGGGCAATAAGAGGAAATTTTGAAAACACACACACACACACACACACACACACACACACACACACACACGAAAGGAGTAAGGATTGGGAAAGCAGCAGAACTAGGAATTATGAATGCTTTTTGTGGGGAAGAGCAATATTAATTGGATGTCATCTTGCCAACTGCTGTTTTGCCATCAGGATCTGCATTATGGTGCAAACACTAAGGTCTCTGTCTGAACAACTGAGAAACAGTTCCCTGCTTTGGAAAATAACCTAAATGCCAAAGCACATTAAAAAAATTTAGTCTTCAGGGACTTCTCTCCACAGCAGGAATGTATAGAATATAGATTAATTGTTAATAAAAATTTTGTGGTCAACAAAATTTTTTTGTGAGTTTTAAGGGTATTATATGGTGACACATTTGTTCAGTACATAGCAGGTCTAACCCAGGGTAAAATTAAGCTTTTTTAAAGAGGTAATGTGGAACAGGGCTGTACCAAGAATAGAGTGGTGGAAGGGACCTTGCTTGGCAAAGATGAAATCCAGCAGATGTTCTCAGGTGTGCGTGATTGCTTCTATAACTTACCATGCATTTACTAGATCTATGCATCTGCCTAGCTTCATTGTGGTAGATGGAGGTGAATGTGTCTCTCACACTGTGCATCAGTGGAAAAGCATGAAACATTGGTTGCAGACCTTATATTTAAGGAGTGTTAGACTCCCTTGTCCACAACAACTTGTTCAGGTCTTCTTGTCCCATCTTCCAACACTCCACAGATGTTAACAGCTTTGTTAGATGTTTTTGGTAGGTTAAATATGTATTTCAGTTAAATATGTATTTCAGTTTTCTTTGTCAGGTGAGGAGAACAATTTTAGGTTTAGAGATTTTTATAAGGAAATAAATAGCAGACATATAAAAATAAATAAAAGACTTACTTTATGCACAACCTAGAGTGTGTGGTAAGTGTGATCCCAGACGGAAGGTTAAGACAGACATCATAAATCCCAGACTCTAGCTTAATAATAAAAAGTTAGAGATATTACTGGGACATG
Organism: Phoebastria nigripes; assembly: GCA_035582835.1. Taxonomy (NCBI): domain Eukaryota; kingdom Metazoa; phylum Chordata; class Aves; order Procellariiformes; family Diomedeidae; genus Phoebastria; species Phoebastria nigripes. Next base: position 488,395 of record JAYKAV010003112.1, read on the forward strand.
AGACACAGTTTATTTAATTATTAGACCTATTTGGATTGTCAAGACTTTTGAAAACTAAATGTATTCATAAAATATTTGGTTTCTTTGGGAGGGTGAACTTTTCTCCTCTTAGGTGAACTCTGTTAACTTAGTTGAACTACTTTTTCATAATATTTTCATAATGTATTTAGCTAGAGACCTGTGTAATTATTTTTATTACTCCTATAAAGGATGAAGAATGGTATCTGGGAGAAGAGTCTGCAGTCATTTTGTTATCAGATTTACTGCAGCCTTTTGAGGGGCTATGTCCCTTCACGTACCTGCACAGGTCTTTCCTAAAGGATTTTGGTCCTTGATCAAGAGTGTATTTCAGACTGCAAGTACATGATAGTGCTTTGTTTATAGGAGGAGCAACTCATTTTGATTCCCATCCCAGAAAAAGATCCCCATGAGCTCTGGCTGTGGGCTGGCACTTGTCATAACGACCTACTAATAGAGACAAGAGCCATAGTCAATAAAAAATGTGCTTATCACTGAAGCCACAGACAGGCATGTTTGGGGAACAGAAGATGCCAATTCATAAGTGTATAAGTTCACCCATTAAGTAAATAAAACTAAATTGCATTAAACATCTTTGATTTTGAACAAGGATATTTGCATCAATTTCCTTCTGTTAACTGATCAGCTTTAAAAGTTTATTGAAAGTTTATTAAAAAAAGGTACCATGTGGACAAGTCCTGCTCTTCAAGGTAAGACATTGCAGTCTGGTATTTTTCTACCATTTTGTGGCTGTACCTCATGGCTTTCATCTTCTTTCCAGTTCCTCTGCTCCAAATGGCTGATTCCACTTTCTAGGCTTCATCCGACTCCAGCTGGGTTCCTCTGGAAGAGGAGGTGCAGAGATGATGGTGCTTGTCTTCACAGGGGCAGCGCAAGGCTGGCAGACTGGTAGTTAATGTGACTCATGAATGAAACATACCTCGTCAGCACTGGTGTTGGGAATGGAGAGCTGGTATAACTGTTCTCTTCTTTCTGAGCCCCAACTGGCCCATAATATTTACTCTGTTTATGGCCAGTGGACGGCTTCAACATGTGGCCCAACTAAATAGAAGCTCTCTAATATAGTAATTTTTTTTTTCTCTGTGGCTGAGATTGCTGTAACACACATGCTTCCTTGGCTTAAGCCAAATTATTAATACAGTAATAAAGAATATTTTGCAGTTACTGTTTATTTTAATCTTTTTCTGTATTCAAAGCACATTTCTTGGCCAACAAGTCTTGGCACCAGCCACGAACTGTAGATCATAGCAGGTCCCAATTTCTTAGCTTCCTGAAATGTTAAAGAATTATGCCAAAAATAGATGAATGCCTACATACTGCATCCCCATGTCCTTTTCCACTCAAGTAAGGAGCAGAAGATGAGTACACTTACATACTCCACGTTTATCACTGGGCTGTGATTATTGCAGTACAGTATAACACTTTAACCATAACAACATCCACCACTGTTTTAAATATAATAAAACTCTGGAGTAAATCTATGCTAAACTTAACAGGCAGATGAAAAGAAAAGACACCCTTCGAATTAACAGTAGAGGACAGAAGATCAAATTCTTGCTATACTAGCTGTACGACTGTCGATTTTTCTTCTGGCACCTAATGTTTTGCTGTGCTTTCTTGGCATTCAGCACAGCTCCACAGGAGTATCCCAGGTGCAATGCTTGATACTTGCCCGGTAAGATCCAAATGATGCTGAAGTATCAATACTTGTATGTGGATTTATAGCTCTGTAAAACTGCCAGCATAATTATAATTTATATTTAAACCATTTCAGCCTGCTCAAGAAATTAGAGTTACATAATATAATGTTTGCTTACCTGTAGTACTTTTTTAACATTGCCACAGTTGTGTAAAGTAGCCACATTGTAAATGAAAATCCCATGTTTTGTGTCCACTTGCTGAAATTGAATTTGTGTATTAAGTTTTACAATAGCAGAAGATTCAAGACATCACAGTTTCTTAAGGCTCAATACAGTAGTTGGGCATTTCTTTATATCCCTTTGGTAAACACATATTCAGTACCCTTTATTGTTCTTGGGGATTATGCATAGCTATGAATGGGAGGATTGGTAAGCACAAGTATTAGAAACACATTATCTTGAAGTTTTGCATATGCCTTGGAAATTTATAGTCTACTGCATGTGTGAAATAATGGATTTGTTTTAGGTAGCTTATCAGCAAAAATAAAGTAGTCCATAGACAAAGAATTAAGTTTAATACTTTCCAAGCATTTTAGTTTGTCTAAAGTGATGATATGAGAATATCTCTGAATTTTTAGAAATGCCCCCTGCCAGGAAGCAGACATACTAAAGTGTTCAGATAACAGCATCCCATAGCTACATGTTGCAAGTATGTAAGTAAAGAAACACAAGCATACCATTGCTGGAATAGAAATATATAATATTGATAAATAATATGTACATTACTAATTTGTAGCAAAATTATTCTACCAGTTACCAATCTTCAGAACTGTAAAAAAACCAAATCACTCTTCTGAATTATATCTAGACATGTGCAGTATTTATGGAGATTTAATTGAAATTTAGTAAAAAAAAAATTAGTTCAACAAACTTTCTGTTTGAGTAGATCAGGATTGTTATTCTATATCAACTGAGCTTGAGTCAGCAAAAGACTATGCTTCACTGCTCATTTTGGGGGCAGTACCAAAGCGGCCATTGCACTGGCTTCAAAGGATGTAAGCACATGCTTTAAAATAAGCATGTTTCAGCATTGACCAGAGTATCATATTTTCTCTAAAAAGAAATTAATTATTTTAAATCTATTAAGTGATGTAACTACATTGTAAGCTATTTCCTGCTGTGTACATAGTTTAATGAAATTTAATATGGTGCATACATACAATTAAAGAAACTGACATTTGATTGATCATATTACACAGAATAATAAATATTACATTATAGCAAGAAGTTTAGTTTGCAGTCCTGCATAGATATGGTCATGTGAGTGGTCATATGACACTGTGTAATATCAAAGGACATAAGAGTTCATTCTAGTGTGTACRCTTGTGAAATAAGGTTCCTTGTTATATATACCTAAAGTACATAGAGCCAAAATTAGCTCTCCAGAAGACAATTTTGGAAAAAACCCTTCTTTTCTTTCACTTGTACAACTTCAGAGTTTACTTTACAAATACATTGTTTTCCAGAAGGTGATGTATATTTCCTCTGTTTCTAATGCTCCAGTGTTACTAAAGAAAGACAATCATTATTAGGATATAGAGACAACCTCTGTTTATTATTGTGTACCAGGGAAATATCCTGCTTATCCTTTCTGAATAATAGATAATATAAAATAGGCACKTAGGAGGAATCCTCTGGGTAACATCCCCTCCTACAGTTCATTTGACCAAATCCTCTTTTCTAGTAGGAAAAAGCATCTTTCAATGGTTTCATTAAGAATTACCTATATACTAGTGTCCAGTCTTCAAATAAGTACGGGGGGAGTTGGAACTAGATGATCTTTAAGGTCCCTTCCAATCCAAACCATTCTATGATCTATTCTATGATCTAAGTACATGGACAAATTGTCAAATACATCATCCAAAAGTTTCTTTCCAAAAGAGACCAAAAGAGAAATACGAAATAGCCACTCAGGCATTTTCTATGTGGAAAGGCACAGTTAAGAATGAATGTGAAGATCCTATTCCATGGACCAGAAACACTAAGTATGGCTATTGATTGTGTTATATAGCAATTAATATAAAACCGTAGATTGAAATTCACAGATTACACATAAATGAGAGATTAATAGATCTTATTTTAAAGACATGAGGGGCCCATGATGGGGTAGCAATGAGTAGAGCTGGTTGACCCAGTGAGTGTACCAGGACCAAATGAACATGAAAGGGTGGATATAGAGCAGAGTCATAAATTGCTTTGACCAGCTCTTTGCCTGGGAAAAGGCACAGTAAGAGAGGACGGACTGAAGACCCATTTTGTTACTGACGTATAGCTGAGCGGGAAGGAAAGGAGGCCTTGGTCCTACTGCCACAATATACCTGGCAGTATGTGCATGCTCATATTCTGGGGAGGCTACTCTGTGCTGTGCCCAGTGACTCTCCAGACTAATGGGTAGAGATGGAGGAAGTTGCAATCTCTCTATTTCTCTGGCTGCTTCAGGACAATATGATGACCTTCTACCTTGATGCTGAGCAGAAGGTAATTTCATGGCTTTAGAGCTCAGATAAATATTGGATGAAATCTCGGTGACAAGTCCAACTTCTTCCTATTGCTCCAGAGGCACAAATTGTCTCTAAAAACATGTACCTGACGTTTCTTCAAATACTATGGAAAAACCTAAGCTAGGTGCGTATGGGAGATATCCACACGCACAAAAAAACCCAGGTCTGTGTTTGTGATGGAGACAGAGGCATCTGTGAAATATAACCAGATGAATATTAATCTTATTAAATAAAAGTGCAATATGGTAATATGGAGGATTTGTGTTAAAAAGAAACCCAAAAAATTAAAAACACGAAGGAGAAAAGGAGAAATAAATATAGATTCTTAATAGTGTTTTTTATTAATGTTAATACTTGCTGAATCTCAGATCTCACAAACATTTCTGTCAGTAAATGTAACATTATTGAGTTCCTTTAAGCTGACTGAGACAGTTTGGCCTGGTGTCCTGGTTTCGGCTGGGATAGAGTTAATTTTCTTCCTAGTGCTGTGTTTTGGATTTAGTATGAAAAGAATGTTGATAAGACACTGATGTTTTTAGTTGTTGCTAAGTAGTCTGCTAGTCAAGGACTTTTCAGCTTCCCATGCTCTGCCAGGTGCACAAGAAGCTGGGAGGGAGCATA
>JAYKAV010003113.1:0-118056 GCA_035582835.1 Phoebastria nigripes
TGGTTTTTTTTAAAACTAACTTCCTCTTGAGGCATGCTATTCAAGAATGGAAATCCTCATCTGTCTTTAAAAAAGTTCTCACTTACAAAATTCATAGCTTGCTTGAATTGTAAAAGCAGCTATCACCATGAACAGTTAGATAAATGTTTCTTTAAAAAGCAGGTTAAAAATATTGCTTTGTAAACAGTGTTACCTGATTTTCTGGCCACGACTGGATGGTGAGGAAGAAACAGACTCAGAAGATGAAAGGAGGTGTGGCTTTGAAATAGGAGAAAGCACCTGGTCAACACTCTGCTGTGAAGAGGCAAGGTACGAGCCACTGATGTCTGCAGAATAAAAATTCCACAATTTGTATTAGTCAGTTATTTGTCCTACCACTTCTCAGACAAGGCTGGTTTTTACAACACACGCATAATTGGACTGTGCAGGCACGACCACTATAGGGCAACTAACATCCAAATCTACCAGGATTAACATGAATTTTCTTGTACTGGTTATTTCTTCTCTCTTTTTTTTTTTTTTTCTTTTTTACCCCTCCTGTATGGCAATTCTCCTCTACAAGCCTTCACAATCATAAACTTACTCCTCACAAAGCCTATGATTATCATCACCCCATAATATGTCCATGTTCCCCACAAACTGCAGCCCCTCTGCCAAACACCAAATAATTTCTCCCATGCTGGGCATTAGAGAAAGCAATTACGGACCCAGATTTCAAGCTAGGGATGTGCTTACTAGCCAGCAAAAGATAATGCTTGAGGTCTCCCAAAGACCATTCTTCATTAGGAAAGTTGACCTGGAGGTTTCATTTTCTACAGATTTGTTAAAATGGGTGATGAAGCAAAGAAGAAAATCTTTGAAGATTTTAATCTCTTAATAACAGCTGTAAAGTTATCAGGGAAGGAAAACAGACAGACAATATGACTAAAGATATCTTGAGTTTCCTAGGAAACCAAGGTAAAAAACAAACCCCCTTCATTAAAAAGGCTTTTAATCAAACTTGTGAAGTCCAGCACTTTGCTTAAATTTTACTTTGCAATCTTAATTTTCCTTCCTGTGCAGCTGCACAGGTCTTTCATTACTAGATAATGAATTATTATTTTTTCCACAAGATTTGGTATTCACTCAGTAAGCAGGTACTGTTGTTTTTCTTCTCTTTATTGACCAAATAACTTTTACTGTAGTCAGTGCTAATTTGGCTCAAGAGATAAGAGGAAAAGCCATTATTAACACTCCCATACCTGAAGTTCTTAAAGGTGGTTGTATAGAAGTGCACCCCGTTCATGGCGCATATCACACTGCAGAAGTCAGGATGCTTCAGACCAAGGTTGCCCATGGATTTTTATCTCCAGACAGCCCCTATGCCCACGCAACGCAGATGAACACCCTCTAAGGAAGCTGAGCACTAACAGACCGGGACCCAGCAGTTACATCATACTTGTAGTACTCTATCAGCAGTACCTGTTCATGGTGGGAACCCTCAGCCCACCCATATCCAAACTTTTATAAAATGACCTGTCAAATTTTCACATGCAGAACAAACAGACCAGAAGAGCACGTAGTACTTACCGCATGCACCTCCTCGGTATAACACATACTGCAGGGTAGGACACAGGTAGCACACCACACATCTCAAATGGTAATTTACTACAATCTACTACTATTTAGAAATTATCTAGGATTGAACTTACTGATTTTCTACTAAAAGACAAATAGCTGAGGTTGGCTCACAGTATGCTGTCTGCAAGAGTCACCAGCCTTGCTCTTTCTCATCAGAAGGTATGAAGTTTGGTCAAGTAATGATCAAGGTGAAAAGTACTTACTTCTGGCAACATCCACCCTGACCTCTCCTCAATCAATACCTGGGCCCTCCTGACAGGGAAGCTTTATGCGTGCACCTATACATGTTGCCACAGAAGCAATAAATTCCACAACTTACTCATGGTATGGAAAAGTACTTCCTTCTCTTTTCTTTCAATTTCACAGAATTCTGGGGTTTGCAAAGCAGCGATTAATCGATCCCTTTTCACCTTTTCCACATCACTCATTGCTTTCCAGATTTCCCACAGCCCACCTCAGCCAACGCTTTTCCACACTAAGCTGCCCTTCTTTATTTAACCCTCCTTCATGCAGAAGCTGATCATTATCTTTTTTTTGTTACTATCTCCTTTTTTCATCCTATTAAATCCACTCTGAGCTAGGGTGACAAGAATTGCATGACTCAAGAAGCAGATGTACTGCAGATTTGAAACATAATTTTTTTAAAATTTTCAATTCTTTTCTATTTTGCTTGCTTTTCTGAGTACTGCACCTTTAAAAAATCTACTAAGTAATTATTAGACACTGTGAAATTAATAGCAAATTACAATTTTCCAATCATGCCCAAACACTAATCCCCTCCCCCTCACAACTGCTCAGGAATATTTAATAAAGATGTCACAGCAAAAAGAACACGCAAAAGCAAATCTGGACCTTTCAGACTGGAAAACTCAATTTGAGAGAAGCGAGATGAAGCAGTCTTCTGCTGCACACGTGTTAACTACAATAGCTAAATGAAAAGATAGGAATACAGAGGGAGGGTTATTAAAACTAGGAAATTACAATTAATGTTGCAAAGTAGTTAATAGCAACTTTTGAATTAAACTCTGCATATCATAAAGTTACACCTGTAGTGAATTATATAGTATAGTCTTCCCTCTAAAGCTACCTGAACTAAGTGCAGTATGTTTCGCCTCCCTCAATGTACTTCTCCAGTACTTGTTTCCATGAAGAAGCAATACTCCAAGCAGCTAGCATATTTTGTCTCTGACTTCTCCTGCCTCTTAGCAAATAACAAATGAGTGGAAAAACTATCACTGCTAAACCTTTCTCTTCCCATAGCGCAAGAGGAACACTAAGTAAACCCCAATACCACACCACATTAACAATCGTGACTTACCATCTGAAATTTTCTTGTTACTGAGATCTCTTTCCAATTTGGAAACAGGAGTAGAAGACAGGCGTCTTGAAGAAGACGCTCCTCTGTGTGGTGGCGTTAAGGGATTTTTAAAGACATCAACCTGCCCAGTTCTTTTGATGTATTTTTCACCTCTTGGACTGCTCAGGGGGGAATGCTGGGAGCTGGGATTATCCTCTAGGAGTTCATGCTGGGTAGTCAAGGCAGGTCTACTAATAGCACACTGTAGAAGTAAAGGGGACTGCATCTTTCTTGGTGTTCTGCTTGCAGCCGCACCCTGCATGATTCTGTGTTGGTAGTTCCTGTAGGCTTCTTCCAAATACTCTGCCTCTTTTTCTAGTTCTTTTATTCTAGCCCGAGTTTGCGCCACACACTCCAGGTCAGAATCCGGAGAAGCACTGCGTGGCTGTAACTGCTGACGATAGCCAACTCTTGGCACAGCATTTACCTTCATCACATCGGTCATAACGCAATTCTTCAGGAACGCACTATCCACATAAATATCATGAGGTACAACTCTGTCACCAGTGAAGTCAAGGACAGAGCGATCAATAAGCGAAGGCTTTGGATTCCGATATACTTCATTTTCCAGAGCTAAATGATAGCAAGAGAAAGTGAGTGACAGTAAAGAGTGGGAGAGGGAGATCCATAACGAAACAGAAAAACACGGCATTTAAATTCCAATTTGATCAAAATTATTTTAACATGGAATTGGCTTAAATTTTGAAAATTTAATGGGTTGATTTAAATGTATTTTAATGTAGCTGCATAGCTGCAAGTTATCACTGATATTATTTTTTTAATATATAATCCTTCCATGTAAAACTACCTGAAGTATGCACTCGACAATGTTATTTCTTAAATTATGTTTAAATAGATAAATAAAAATTAAAACATCACCACTTTGGACACATTATATCCAATATGCTGTTAAAGGGTGAGGGACACAGGGCAGGCCACAAGTCTTAACAGTTTCCTTCTATTTAGATCAAAAAAGAAATTTGGAGAAAAACAACATAGTACATAGACAATGTTGTTTTTTAAAAAAAAAATACTTCTCCAAAATTGTCAGTTAAATTGACTGTTTCAGGGCTGTCTGCTTCCTGGCTTGTACTTGTATGCTTCAGCAAGCCCAAAAGACCAATCTATAGGGCTGTATCTTTCTCAGTAAAATGACAACCTTGTTTTTATTCTATATAAATGGTTCTTCAATGACATCCTTAGCTCTGATGCAAAATAAAAGTCCATGCAGTACTTTCAGTCTTTCATTAAAATATATATTTGCTATTTTGACACTAACAAATTTCCAATTCCAAATGGTACCGATAGTTGTACCACGTATAAAAATGTACATATTAGTCTAGTGAATAATATAAAGTATTGCATATACTGAACTATGGTGCAACACATACTGTATGTAATGAATAATCATTGCAGAATTCAATCCCAAAACATTTATTTATCATACTTGATATTAGCAATTTGAAAGATAGGCATCTTTAGAACTACATTTCTTCAGCAGACTGAATTGCTTTATGCACGTGCCTCTCTCTCTAATGCCCATGAGGTGCGTAAGTTATTAGCCTTGACAACAACTGTTTAAAAGTTAGATTTAAATTTGTGAGGTACACAATACAATTTCAAATTGATTATTCTTACTATGAGCATTCAAGAATCAAAATGCATTAAAACAAAACTCGCCTCCAGGAAAACAGTGATTATGTTATCACCAAACATTAATGTCTTCATCCTGGGGAAAAACAGATAATAAAAACATGCAAGTATTCACGGAGGAATGTTTTCCCTTCCTCCTATATGTTTGTTTTCTGAAAGGAAGGGAAGTTGTAATCAGTCTGCTTTTTAAATTGAGCTTTTAAATAGATTTTGATTTTAAACATGAAATCTATTCACTGGTGGTATATTAGTTCCATGCAACTGCAGCTTTTTTACGCTTCTGGAAACTCTTACGCTGGTCAGGTAAGTGAACTTCACAAAGGACCACTCTGGTGTAAGATACAAACCTGCCTGTGTTTGTTTCACTTGCAGTTTCAGTTCTTCAACCTGCACATTTAACTTCCTGACAGTAGCTTCGGAGTCCAACAGTTGGGTCTTTAACTGTGCACAATGCTCAACCTATAGGAGATGGAGAGAAAAACAAAAAGCAGCATCATTCAAACAAAAAGACGACTCTCAACTGGCTGAATACTTGTTTCTAAACGTTTTTCAGGTCCAGACAAAACATAGATAGTATCCTACTAAAAGTGCTGACAACTTACTGACTTGGAAAGATTTACTTTGGTTACGTTGGGTTTGGGTTTTTTTCAGTTGTTTTTTGGTGGTGTTTTGTTTTCTTTAGAGTTGTTTACATAAAAACAAGAAGAATACAAACAATCCCCAACACTAAATGGCCGCACAGGTACATAGATAAATGTGAACAAGATGACAGGAAGACGAAAGGATTCAAATTATTTAGAAAGAATAATTTACCTCACTTTGTAGCTGCTTTTCCAAAATCTGCCTATGACTTTCAAATTCATCCAGCGCCAGCTTCCTAGAATGTTCCACTCTTCTCAGCTCCACTTGGCAGGCCAGGTGCTCCGCTGAGGGCTGGGACAGCTCTACCCAGAAAGAGAAATATTAGACACTCAGCTGTAGAATAATGAGTGTGCACTTTTCTATGTGATACCCCTTCAAAATGTAAAGCTGATTTGTTTTTAGGAACATAATAAGGCTTTGTTTGAATAAAGTACTTAAGGATTTTTTTCTTCCTTTTACAAAGGACCAAAATTTTTGTTGGTGTAGTCATTTAAGAACTAGACCCAGACTGTCCTATTCTGGAAGAAAAATACATATCCCTACCTTACGTAACTAGGTGCACATCTCTACTCTCCAATAATCTCAAATGCACATTAAAAATACTTGGCATTTTATAACTAGAGTCAGGCAAGCACTTAAAAATAATAATGCAATGTTCTCTTACCATTATTAACCGTACTAATGCTATGGTTAGAAATATTGCACTGCTTTTTTCAAAGGGTGAAAGGGATATTCTTCATATTATTATAGCTACCACTTAATTCAGGATTTCTACAATACAGACATATAAAAGAAAATAAACTTATAATGTCAAGGACTGTTTCATTTTACACAAACATTAGTTGGGGTTTAATGCAAACTACTAGTAAACATAATACAAAGAATGTATTTTAATGAAAAATTATTTCTAAACAAATACTTGTAGGGAAACATAAACAAGAAAATTACTAAATTATTCACACTGACTGTCTCGAAGATGCTGGTTCTCACTGCGAGTCTCATCCAACTGTTGCCTAAGTAGTTTATTCTGCACTTGGAGCTCCAATTTCTCCTCCTTTAGCAAAGAATAGTCTGATACCTCTTTCAGTTTTTCTGTCAACAACTGATTCTGTTTATTTACCAACAGAACCTGCGCCTTCACTGACTCCAAATCCAGCTGCAGATAAAGAACAGTTTAGAAGCTTATGAACGGCTGTACTACTTAACAATATTTTTATTTCACATTTTCTTTTTTTTTTTTTAATGTACTTCAAATGCACTAAGTAGAATACAGCTTCTTTAAATTCATGTTTACAATTACCTCAAGCTCTTTCGTGCGTGACATAGCTTGCTTGAGTTCCTCCTTTTTTGAATTAACAGCAATGGCTTCTTCATGCAAAAGCATAGCTTTCTCTGCAGGGAGGATTACAAATGCTGAATTAAAATTAGTAGAGTATTACAGTAAAAAAACTGTATCAGCAAAAAACAGTTCAAGCTGCTAAGCCCAACATTCAATTTAATTCAAGACATAAAAATGACTGAATGTCATACACACTCCTTCAAAATTAAGTAAATCACACGGTGTGTATATATACATATGCATACATATACTCCTTTAGAATTAAGTAAATCAAATTCATATGCATATGATAGATCATTTCTTTCACATGTCCCTAACTTAAAAGTCTAAATATGTTATCTGTCCCAGCTCTCCTCCTCAAGCTCCAGTTGAACATCTTGTGCACAATAAATGTAGAAACTGGCAACTATTCAAGGGTATGGTACCAGACTGTACCAGAGTTCAATTAGAGAATGAATGAGCTAGTAGGACTTCAGAAGACGGAAAACTGAAAAAGCAAAATGCTTTGCAGCCTCTGTACGAAGCAGTGGCTCACAGTTCCCACTGCATTCTGAACAGCAAGGACTTGCTGACCTGTCACGGGATCCTGCTACACGTTTTCAAAATCTATTTTGATGGCTTTTCTATCACTTATATCACTGTTACTGAACGCCGTGACTGTTTAGTAACAACAGTGTTGTGATACCTGTTAGTAAAAGCTCTAGAGATAAACAGCTACTTTATTCATCTCATAGAGATGGTTACCTTTATTTTTTTTCTCATCTTCAGTAACTTTATTGGTTCTGGCTATGTATTCTTCTTTTAATTCAAGCTGATACCTAGAAGTAAAAAGAATTATGTATTCCCAAAGTATGTGTGTGTGCACATGTGCAAGCATTTGTGTAAATTCCAGTCTTTCCCAGACTAAACTATAATCACACAATTATTTATTGACAAAATTAGTTATTGCAGAGCCACTGAAACAGTTGGAAAAGTCCCTGCCAATCACCTCATTCAACCACCTGCTCAAAAAGCAAGACTACCGCCAACTCTGGGTCAGGTCAGCTGTGGCTCTTCTTAGCCAACTCTTGAAAACCTCAAACGATGTATATTCCACCACCTCCCTGGATGACCTGTGCCAATGCTGCACTACACTCCCAGTAATTTTTTTTTTTTCCCCCATGTCCAAGCTGAACCTCCCAAGCCACAATTTACGGCCCCTGCCATAGGAACTCAGAGGTCATGTCTGATAGTCCCATAACTATCTTGGCAGACCTTTATTAGGCCCTCTCCAGTTTCTTCATGACTTTCTTGAATTGGGGAGCCCAAACCTGGGCATGGTATTCCTAGCACCAATACCGGAACGGGATAATAACTTCCCCCAGTCTGTTGACCATGCTGCTGCTAATGTTGCCCATCATGCTGTTTGCCTTATTTGCCAGAGCGTGCTGCTGGCTCATAGTCAACCTGGCATTCACTTTAACTCCCATGTCCTCTTCAGAAATGCAGCTACTCGGTCAATTCCTTTTCCCCATTTATGCTACTTCATAGGGATATTCTGCCCCGAGCGCAGAGCTTTGCAGTTCTCTTTGTTAAAATTCCTAAGATTTATGCTGACACAATCCCCAAGCTTATCAAAGTCTGTCTGAACTGAAACTCTGCCGTTTGTTGTGGAAGCCATTTCCCTTAATTAAGCCTCATGTTCAAAGTTGTTGAGGATGCCCTGTGTCAACACCCAGATCACAGATGAAGGTGTTGGACAGTATGGGTCCCAGTACTGGCCCCAAGGGTTCTCTGCTCGTCATCGGCCACCAGCAGGACACTGAGCACTGCCCAGATACACCACTATTCACATCCCAGCAGTCATCCAACTTTACCATTCAATTTTACTGGAATCTACAGGAGCTAAGAAAGCTCAGCATTTTGCATGATTGTAACACAGATTATAAGTGTTTTCAGATATTGCCATATCCCTCCTCCTGCATTTTTGGAAATGGTCCAGACCACTCAGATCCTTCTCCCGATTATGGCATTTAATGTTTACTGTAGAAATAAAAAAGGATTCCTTTTCTAACAAGCATCATTATTTCTATACAATAAATAGTAGCTCTTTAATACTTTTCATCAAGGATTTGGGACAAAAGGACATGGATTTTATCTTTCTGAGCGTTTGCAGCATATCTAAAATATTTTGTATGTTGATAAAATAAGCTAAGCAGCAGCTCATCCTTAAAATAATTTGCTTCTCCTCATGAACCAAAAGCACTTTACAAGCATTATTTGTAACTAGCTGTTATGGACTAGGTAAAATAAGATACCAAGGTGGGTCAATTAGCTGCATTTCACTGTTCTCTGAAAAAAACTTCAAATCTACTCAGTTTCAGCTGAGGCATCATTCTTATCAAAACCTAGTCTTTACATCTTTCCTCTGTAATTTAAATAAAGACACACTAACACGGATAATACTTATTGTTCACTGGCTTGCAATAAAAAGTAATGATGCATCAGTCATTTGGTTGAACTGTCTAACTGGAAGACCGGTTCATACCATCAAATACACATGAGTAATAACATGCTGAGAACACCTGCCTGCATTGAAGCATCAAGTAACCCTTCAAGTGACCAAAGCACTCCAAGAAAGTACAATAGCAAAGTTAGGATATACCCACTGCAACACCTCAAAAGCAGTCACAGATGATGTCTTCCGCTTTCAAAGAGCATTTCTAAGCAAATTCTTTGAAACCATATTCAAGCAGACGGTAGTCAGTAAGAGAGGGTGAGACAATCCCTCTCCAAAAATGGGGAGGGGTTAAGGTAAGAGCCAATCTGTCTCTACAATGGGCTAGTGTGCCTCTCACCCTCTTCCCAACAAACCTATCACACCTCTTTAATGCTAATTTCCCCTCCATGCCTCTTCTGCGTTCGTAAAATGGTCAGTTCTTTTAATTGTGGTCAAAGGAAGTCACTAATACTGCTTCACATCCTCTTGTCTAAACATACAACTAATGTCACATCTCCTTCCCAGATCACAACACAGAATTAAAACTACAACAGTAATATAACTTATAATCAAAAGAGAATTACTTTCTATAGCAAGCTTTTTCTGAACCTGACAGAACATTTTGTCTCACTAGCAAAGAGCTAAGCAATAATGTAAAGAATTCAAGCTGATTAAAACAAAAACATGAGTGCACATTTTCAAAGTCCTTGCTTTGTTACGCTTTTTGAAAGAAATCCTATAAAATTTATTATTCAGTTTTCATAGGAAGTAGTATGTGTCCTATTAGAGACAAAAGAAAAATTTACTTTAAGAGTTCCGTCTTAAGCTTTTGGTCATATGTCTCCTCTATGTTCTTCACAGCAACCTCCCGACGTCGAAGTGCATCATCAATAGCTTTATTCTTCTCTTCCTGAAGTTTCTGAGTGCTGAAATATCCATAAATATACAGACAATGACCAGTTATAAAGCCAAAACTTTAGTTTTGGAGGTTTTTTTTAAATAACATTTAGAGACATCAAAGGGTAATGTGCTTACTTGGAACACTGTAGCAATTTAAAATTATGATAAAAATCTGTCATTGTAATTCATTAAGAACAAGGAGATGTGACACAAACTAAACTGCCCTATTTAAAATCCAGTACCAATCAATTAGGCAGCTATCCCGGGTTAACCCTAGCTCAGTTTCCCACACCAGAAAGCCTTCAGAGGAGACAGTGCTAAGCATGCTACCCTATCAGCACCCTCTGCTGGCTTGTTAAAAAGATAAACCAACACGTTTTTGTCAGCAGGATACTCATTCTGCTACAAAAAGCAGATGTCAAAGTAGTGACATTAAGTAGTATTGAGAAACTGGCCAAAAATGGTTTAGTTATTTTTTTATTTAACCAAAGAAAACTGATCTTACTAAGGACAAGTTAAAAAAACAAAACAAAACAAAACAGGACTAAAGAAGCAAAATATCATATACATGCCTTACGAGTGTTAGGATTACATACTGTGTTGTTTGGTTTGGGTTTTGGGGGTTTTTGTTTGTTTGTTTGTTTTTGTTTGTTTGTTTGTTTTAATTTAAGTACTTCAAAGCAAACATCTGGTTCCTTGCCTCCAAAGCAACGCTGCACTGTTTTGGTTGGATGAGGAGCAATACAAAACCCCCAAAACTTCTTTTTGTATGGGGTATCCCTGTTAATAGAGACAGTATACAATACTGCTCAAAATGCAAAACACAACTTATGGGATATATAATCTATTTCAACATCACAGAAGCAGCAACAACTTGAAACGTGCTTTCCCGAAAAAGGACAACATCATTTAGCATTGTGTATGCCCTTCAGCAACTTACACTTCAAATGCCTCAATTCTTTGCTTCAGTTCCGCCTCTCTGGTCCTTATGACTTCAATATCTTTCAGTAGACTTTGTCTCTGAGCATATACTTCCTTTGCTTCTATCTGAATCACAAAATATTATCTCTAGTTTTACTTCACACTTTACACAGTATCTACTATTTAACATGTTCAAACTTTCAAGGATCTTCTTCAGTAATTGTTTTTACTCCAATAAATATTATTTATATAGTCATAATTTGAAATAATATCCAGAAATTATTTTTTTTTATTCCCCTTCTCCTTTTACTCTGAGTAAAAATGTTTTAGATGGAGTAACTACTGGCTACCTGTAAACACTTTTCTTTTAAGAAAAGGCACTGATTAAAACTTATGTAAAAGGAAAAATTGTTTTAAAAAAATTACAGAATAAACACATTCAAACATCTGAATTTTTTTAACAAACAAGAGTTTTGTAGGTTCTTCATAAAAACAAAATTGAAAACACAAATGCCAAAAGCCCCTGATAAAACATGATTTAAAACTGAAACTGAGTCAAGCAGCCCTCTTTAGTTTTTGCAGTTTAACTTATAGAAATCAAACAAATTGTAAAAGGAATCCTCCAAGTGATGAACATGCTAATACCAAAAGTCACGTATCTTCTTATTAATAAAAAATAGCTTTTCTTGTTCTTAAGCACACAAGGCATTATTTCTCTCCAAAGAAATAACAAGTGCCTAAGAAGAAAAAAATTATTATTTTGCCCTATGGGTGCTCATATCAAGTTTGCAAGTAATGTGCACTTGATGGTGCTGAAAGACTTAGCTGCTGTTACCGGTGCAAAAAATAAAGCAGTTTGTTAAGCCATATTTCCTGGGCATAAAGTTATCTTAGTAAAGGGGGTTAAATGACCTTCTACCTTGAATGCAAATATTCTTCAACTCAGTAGAGCTGCTGGTCTCTGTTAAAAGAGTCCCCAGGTAAACGAAGCATATACTTTTCAGTGAGTGCAGAAGCTGACATGAGCAACCAAATATCCATACATAATGCTTGACGGATATGCTGATCTAGTCATCCTTTTTTTTTGTTTTGGTTTTTTTTTTTGTTTTTTGTTTTAAATTACTTTATTAATTTCTTGCCCACAGAAGAAAATTGATAGCATAAGATAGATGGTTTTCTTGTAAGATTCTAAGGACATAACCATGAAAGAATTTCATAGACTAGTGATAAAATGTTTAATTTTCAGATTGGAAGGAGGTCAATAGTAGAGACCTGTATGATTGCTTTGTTAACCAACATTGTGTGGTCTTAGGGGAGGCGGGCAGGGGGAGGAACCCAACCAAAAAACCCACCACCACAACAAAAAAAGCCTACCACACCAGAGCAGAAAGGTGGTTAGCATTTGTGGATGACTAAATTATTTGGATAGGAAGGTCTACTGCAGACAGCAGGGGGGTGGCTAGGCAAACAGGCAACAGAACAGCAAGCAAACTATTCTTCCAAAAACTGAAAGGTAATAGAGATTGGGAGAAGCAATTTAGAACTATATACAAATTATTGTGTGCTGTAGTAACTGTAACTACTATGGCAAAACACCAGGAGTTAACAGCCCAAAGGAGTAATTCATCAACAAAAGAAGCGTTCAAAGAAACAAAGCAAGAGGTTAGCTTATAGTAAAGACAGTGGCTATTAATAATATTCAACATACAAAGACATACAGAAATGGCGTATCTGTACCATACAGACATATATATTCCATTTAGTTTAGAGTCCTTCTCAGCAATTGAAAGAATTTATACTATAACTAAAAGCTACATTCTGGAAACAGAAAAGTGAAAAGTCATACCAACCTTCTGTTAAAAAAAATGTCAGTGATCTGAATTCAGCAAAGTTATTAAAACAGATTAAAAAGTATTTATTACATTTAAATCCTTCAATCCTAGCTTCCAGAACAGTTCCTTTTCCAGCCAGCTCTACTTAGATACCTACCCATACTCATTCTTGCGGTTGCTAAACGTGTTCCCCTATTCACGAGAACAAAAGTAAATTCAAAGTTTTCATTAATAAGCCAAGTAAGATCTGAAGGTAAATCTCCCAAAGATAAAAGAACAGTTTAATCAACTCACTGAATCATTTTGTACTAGATTAAGAAAAAAATATTTGGAACTTTACCTCTTGTTGTTTTTGAAGTCTCTCGATAGCATTCTTTTCACGAGAAATCAAGGCTTCAGACTTTGCTTGGTGTGCCCTCTCTAACTCATGACGTAGCTCAGAGATTTCTTTCTGGGTCTGCACTTTCTCCTCCATTTTAATCTTTGCTATTTCAACTTCTTTAAAATGTTCTAGCTTTTACATAAAGAGGAAGAGAGGGTTAAGTAGGGCCATCTTCAAATCGACAAAGACAATCCCTCCTCAGACAATTCTAAATTTCACTTAGAAATTCGTATTAGGGAATATGTGATAGTTTGATGAAATTAAATTACTGTGATAAAAGTATCTCAGCAGCACATAGTATTTGCATGTCTCACATAGTTTTCATGCATTTATCTGGCATCCCAAAGCAGATCTTACACAAAACTAATAGCTTTAGACAAGAGCAAAACAGAGGCCTATGAAGAAAAACACACTGCAGGAGTGATAGTCTGCTTGCAATTAAGGAATGGCCACTCTTAAATTCCTCGTCTGACACTGTCTCTATTCTTGCCTCCTTCCCAAAGAACCACTTTTGACTGGTGATGCAAGAAATGGCAGAAGCAGCCCCCTCCTGAATCACTCAGGAACAACAGAAATTCATCTGGACACAAAAAAAAGTGCCGAATATGTAAAAAACCATACAGAACATGTAACTCCACATGAAGAGGGTTACAGAAACAGAACTCCTGACTCACAGACTTCTTAGCACAACTGAAAAAAAAGTAAATGCATACCAACAGGAAAGTATGCATCTTGCAACTGCGCAGAAGAATCATAGGGAACATGCCTCCATACAATGTGTGAAGTGCAATATATGCAAGAACAAACAGGGTTATAAAGAATTATAATAAAAATTTGGAAGAAAATGGAAGGCAAGCATACAAGAAAAAAAAAGTGAGAAAAAAATGAGCAAAAGAATAAAAAGAGAATGATAGAAAAATTGTGAGACTGGAGAAAACAAGGAGGTTAAAGAGAGGGGAAAAAGCACAGTAGGAATGTCTGATCAAGGAATTCAGGTCTGTGGGCATAAATTTTGTGAAAAATTAAAGAAATGGTGAGACAGTACAGCATCACTTGTACATACATAAATTGGATTAGGAATGTCTTAGTAATTCATGCCACCGTGCTAAGGAATCCATGTAAAGTTAATTGAATTTGGAAGTGATTTATATGTGGTTAAGATTCCAATCTCCTTTGTTGCAACTGCTTTGCTTAAACTGAGACAAACTTAACAACACACAAATTAACATCTTTTACAGACTAAAAAAGACAGTGCCTGTTGGGGAGTGAAGACTAAATGAAAAATGAAGGTAAAACACATTGGCAGTTTTAACTCTCCATCCTTCTACTTGACTAGCTGAAAAAATACGACAAAACTGATTTCCTCAAACAGTTTATATGCAGATGACTGCCTTTAAAAGTGTGTCTAAGAATTCTAACTGATTATCAGATCATGATTTTTATATCCAAATAAACTATTGATCTTGACAGAAATTCATGGAAAAAAACACATAGTTAAATGAACTACAGTTAATTTAAATGTTTCTATCCAAATAAACTGTTGATCTTGACAGAAATTTATGGAAAAAAAAAAAAAACATATTTAAATGAACTGCAGTATATTCTCTCTGCTCCATTTTTCAGACATAAGGATTATTGACAGATTATGTGACAAAAAAAATCCTAATTTTATTCCCAAAATGAAGGAGAAGGCTCTGAAAGAGCTGTCTTCAGTTATAGGAAGAAAAAAAACCACCACAACCAGAAATCATTCATAATATTGTCTGTTATGATTTTAGTGTTTCTGTGTAATGTTTTGAAATAGTATGCAAATTCTCATCAGTATTAAAAATTAACTCAACTATCTGTCAAGCTACACAGCAGCAATTCACGCCTCTCAGTTGCTATGCATTATATTGAAATTCAAGCTTCAAAATCTTAACTGGGAAGGAAAATGAATAGTATGAATAAGCAGAGTAAAACAAAATAATGCAAGAGCAAATAAAATTTACCAAATTAAGACAATCAAAATATGAAAAAGTTGTTACAAATTAACATCAGAATAAGAAGCTTAACATTCTGTGCACATTTAACAAAAAAGGGGAATGGAAAATATACACATGCTATATCATCAAATTAACAATTGATATTGGATTAACTTAGCCTTTTGTGTTTGTTGTAACTCACTATTAGATCTTTTCTTTCAATTTACCTTAAGTATTAAACGTTTGTAACGTGCAAAGTCAAAATTAACAAATGTCTCCCTCAAATTCAATTACCAGAGTTATACCTTTTGACACATTTCTGCTTGAAGCTGCTTCTCTATTTCTTTTCTATATTCATGAAGTTTTACTTCTAAAGATTCGTATTTCTGATGCTGGGGATAAGAGTCTGCAAACCGTTCATCAATCAGCTGAAGCTTCTCAGCTATAAAAAGAGCAACACATCCATAATAATTTAAGAACAGTCACCACAGTTATCCTACCAAAGTTCCTGCAGGAACCTGTCTCTCTGTAGAAAGTTCCTTAGTTTACCTAAGTAGCACTGTCACAGAAAGACCTGTGTGGTACAAAAGCAGAGGCAGCACAGAAATGCCATTTATCAGCTCTATGCCACACAACATATACCTAGGAGGAGGCACTTAGCTGTTTAGGCACTATTTGTGGTATTACATAGTCATTCGTCCTCTTTATCATGGATGGACAATAGTTTTCTTTTGCATGCAACTTTTAGGTTTTTTGTATTACTAATAGCATGCATATTATAATTCAAGAACTCCCAATCTATGCCTAACTTTCACTGAAACACTATCATAGAAAGAGAAGCAAGGCATGCATTTACAATTATGTTTTCCAGAACGTATTTCAGCACATAACATTTACAGTCCATCTAAGATGTTATAGCTCTTAGCTAAATGCCTAAGAAAACATCTGAGTGATTAAAATAAAAAAAAAAAAAAAAAAAGGAAAATCATAACAGGACTTTTGCCTTATTTTAAGAAAGGTTAGAAATTCGATGTACTAGTGATAGGTATGACCTTTACTTATTATTACTACAGGCTGCATTTGAGTAAGTGATGAATGAATAACATTCATACACTTTATTAATCCATACCATTTACCAATATGAAAATATCTGGGGAGACTTGCTTGCAGAGGTTGCACTTACCAAGAGATTCTCTGTAAGGAGGCACTGAGGTTGTCTGAGTTTCCATGTCATGAGTTTCCTTACTTAGATGATGCTCTGTAAGTCCGATTAAAATCTGCGTAAGAAAACCTATCAAGATCCAATATATTAGTTAGTTATGATTTGATACCAAAACTGACTTTTTGAGCCTGTAATTAATGAAGTCATTTTCACTGTACAAGAAAACCTATTCAATTTACAGAAAGAACCAAGTATTTAAGTAAAAATCAATACTAGTTAACTATTAAGATTTTTATTATAAGCATATTCCAGTCCATCTCATTCTGCAAAAGCTGTCCTTTTGCAACTTTTCCTTTCATCCATTTCTCTTTGTCTCTTTGACTTTGAAGGTCATTTGAGAGAGCAGATTATTATTACTTTAATTATGAGGTCATTAGGCAATAGGGGTTTCTGAAGATCAAGCCACTTCAGGCTATACGATATAGCTAGGTTTCATCATGCAGACATAAGAATTATTTCTTATATAAAACAATGGAAAGTCAATTAAATCTTTAACTAGTTTTTGAAGTACATTATGCAAGCTAATACAGTCCGTTATAAACACAAACCAAAATCTGAGCCTGCCAAAGTTAGCATGAAAAGCTTCCAAACAGCGTTATATTTAATACCTTATTACAGACTTTTTTTCATATTTCTAGTGTTCAAGTCATTTATTTTGTAGGTGAATGTTAACACTTAATCCACACCACAAATAGGAGTTGGATAATCCTGAAATATAATATTCATCATCCTGAGGTACTGCAAGTTTCAAAATCTTACTGAATCCATATTATTCCATACCAACATACACTCAAAAAATTTGAATTTCTATTGCTCGCATTTAATAAAAATGAAGCTGACACAATTATCCTTGTCTGCATCATGTATAAAGATTTTGTACCTTTATTTTCCTTCCGAGTTCCCGAAGTCTGTAAGAAATAAAAGATGTTTTAGCCAGTCAGTTTCATCACAACTGTAATTTAAGCTTATTTTCAAAATCAAAATAACTTTACCAGTGATTTGTAAAGACTGGATTTTGGATTGATTCTCATTAATTGAAGAAAATCTTGCATAGTCCACAGCTTTGGGGGAAAAAAAAAAGGTAAGTTAGAAAAGGTTAACTACTTTAAAAACATTTCAAATATATAATAGGCACTATTTTACAGTTGTAGAACATTTTCCATTCAAGAAAGATCTGTTTATTGCCCTGTAAAACCATTTTCAGAGGCCTGCTGTTCTAGTACTACATTTACTTACCTCCATTACCTAAGACATACAGCAGCCAGTGCATAGTTTTATGACCAACTGAAGCTGTGAAAACAAGTAGTTTTGTTTCCTCCCCACCCTGGATACATGCTCTTGCTACTTTCCTTGTCTCTTTTCTTGGTTTATCATACAAATCAGATGAGCTCATTAACCCAAATGATGACTAACTACTCACCAACTCAAAAAATTAATTTTCAGTCAGAAACAACTTCACCCTATCACATGCTCATAGAGGAGAAACAAAGAGAGGGCAAGGACTGCCTTTTTCAGCTACAGCTTGTAGTTAGAACAGCTTAAACTGACCACGAACCACACTTTCAGGGAACTGAATGGCCAAACAAGAGGCTAGCTTTAATCAGGATCAGTTCCCCAAGTGGTTTGCCACACAGCCTCACAAATGGTCATGCCAGACTGCAGCTATGGGTGAAGCAACTACAAGGTTAAGAGGCTTGTGCTACGTCTTCCCAGAAGAGCATCATTAGCTTATTGCCAGTTTAAAGTATTCATGAAAATGGCCTTGAATATTAGAAGTCTTTTATGGAGATGATCAGAAGCTGTACATGAACTTGTATTTCACTATCACAAAAAGGGATTTTTTCAATTCTGTTGGAATATAACACCCCCCAGAAAGCAAAGCTCCTAGAAGTCTTAGAAGAGGTAAATTACTGAACTTACCTTCTTCTTCTCTAATCCACTTTCTGGAAAGAAAACAGAAAGTGAATACTCATAGCCACATCTCTGTAGATGATCTGCCACCAAACTGTTGGAAGCTGTGATCAGAAGTGAACTGTCATCATTTGGAACAGCCTGTGGCTGAAGTTCTCCGCTTAAAATTGGGTGCATTAGTTCATGGATTAGCTGGTTTCGGAGCTGTGTCTGATACAGAAAAGACATTATATTCTCAGTTTACATATTATTCAATGACAGTTTTTATTTTTCAAAATTCATGGGGAGTCTCATTTTACTGTACAAGTTATATTACAACCTACGTAACAGAAATGGGCAGACTAACTTAGGCAAAATTTAGAAGAGTGCTTGGGACACCATGCCTTTCTTCAAAACACTCTAACGGTGGCTACAGTGATCTTTGACTTTCCCTCAAGATGTATCAAATGTAGGACTGAGAAGAAGTATTGTTCTCAGTCAAGGACTCACATAAACTCCACTGTAGTACCCCCAGCTTCATCTTTCGATCACTGCTTTCCTGTTCTCCTTCCCTCTGGCTTAAATAAAGCGTCCCTGATGTGGCCTCAATTTCAGGTATACTTGGAAAACTCACTAGTCCTCTTCTGAGTCTCATATCAAGAAGCTGACAATGCAATCACAAAAGCAGATGGGAAAATAAACAGGAAATCTAATGTATTTAATATCAATTATTTTGTAGGGAAGCAAAAGGGTAGTAATCAAAAAAGCCTACAGGCGCTAATAATAATTAAATTGCATTTTTTATTATTTATCTGCATTCTATGAATTACAATAGAGAAAAAAAGTAAGAAAGTCTCCCTCCTGGAAAAGGAAGGAATAATAATATTCATTATATAATTATACAAATTGTTTATAGCGTACTGAAAGATCACAACAGGAATAGTGTTTTAAGCTTTCAACAGCAGAAATGCAACAGTGACAAAGTTCATTAAAGAAATAGTGTGTTACCAAAAACGGATCAAAATACTAAATGCTTACCAAAACTTAACAAAGCTAGATCATCAGACTAGCCTGATATCTTAGCACGGCTTTCTACAGAAATTAGACAATAGAGAGAAATGAAGACAACTGAAAAAATTGTTTTCCTTATTAATTTCTGAACTTGTCCAGTTCCAGCAGAGAACTGTTCTCTTTGACAGAGATGAGGTTGTCTCAAAAACAACCGAGACCAGCAATCTCTTATATGTCTCGTGACAAAGTGCAGGTGGAAAACACAGGGCTAAATCCCTGTCCCTACTATGGGAAAGGAAGGCAGAAATTGGTGGTTGTATGTTGGCCATTCAGCATACCTGTAGCTCCAGATCTGCCCTGCCTCTTACCAGCAGAGGCAGTCAGATAAGACCATGAGAAAGCTGAGAGTATTCTCACTAGAAGATTTAAGTGTGTTTGCAGGAATCCATTAAAAACCCAACTGTATTAATTCTTCAGCTCAGAAAAGCTACAAAATCTTTAATACGATGTATAATCCTCTAGACCAGGAAAAGAGAAGCAGGAAAATGGACTTAAATAGCATGCCACCTGACAGACTATTATTTAAGTCAAACAAGACAAGAAATGGTTTAAGCACTGCAAGCTTGGTATGGAAATCACTAAGGGAGAAACAAGTTGTCCTGAACAGTGAATTCTTGGCCATAAGCTTATCAGCGGTATTCTTGAAATATAGATCTTGATTTTTTTTTTTTTTAACTGTAATGAATTTGACATAAAAAGCAGGAGCTAAAAGAATTTGCTGGTGACATAAAGATGTGTATAGAAGTATACAAAGATCAAGATGTCACAAAAAAATGCAATCAGATGATGTTTAAAGACTAGCAAAACTGAAACTGCATGAAATACAACATTTCAGCATTTAAGGCCTGATACAAATTTCTGCTATAACACAAGGGATTTAGCGTTTGGAAAAAGCAAGATGTAGATGTGTCAAACAATGGCTAGCACTACAAATGTTAACATGCCTCAAGAAGAGATATATGCAGCCTTCCACAGACTTTCCCCACAAAAATAGGGAAGAATTAATACCCTTCTAAACTTTGTCTGGAAAGCTCACAACAATCATGATCTACTTCCTTTAAAAAAAAGAGGGAAAGACTTCAAAGTGATGCAGAGGACTACTGGGATAACCAGCAATGAGACTACTGCACCTTGACTTGCTTAGCATTGTAGAACAGAATGCTGAAGAAAAGGTATGACTGCTGCCTATAAATTCATCAAGAGAAGCAAGAGCTGCTTAAACTGAGGGACACTTTCAGCACAAGAAAAAAGGCCAGAGCAACCATAAATAAACCCAGGCTAAAAATCAGAACAAAGTTTCACTCTTGAACACAACCAAATTCTAAGACATTCTCCTCAATGAGCAGACAAGGAGAAAACAGCTCAAATAGTTTTAAAACAGAACTGGAATATTTCAGGAGAATTCAGACAGCATGTTTACTTATAATAGGGAACAAATCGACTCTGTGACCTAAGAGATCCCTTCCAAACCTGTATTCTCATTTCTTCCTCTCTTCCCTGCTTGACTTTTTTCTCAAGCATGGAAATTTTCAAAGACCCGATACAGGCCTTCAATCTTCCTCAAAAAGACGCTGAGACTAATCCACAATGAAAAGCACTTCCGTTTAGGAAGAACCTCGTTTCTGGCAAATAAAAGCTGAGCATGAATTAGGCTGTGGCAAAGATAATACAGCTGGGGAGAGTGGGAAACACATTTATTCGGCATGACTTTCACTGCTTTCAATGTTAAGTAGTACAGCGAATCACAGGTAGCACCTACTGAAAATAAAACACACCTTAAGTGTGTCCAGGACACCTCGGTTCTTAAAAGTCTGATAGAGCCTTTTCCGGAGTTCATCTTGGGACAGTGCCTCCCTTTCAACCGAAGCCATCCTGCCCTACAATACCAGGGAAAAAAAAAAACAAAACCGACATTACTGACTTTCAGCTCGATCCCCGGCCAGCGAGACGGCGAGCGCCCAAGCTGCCCCAGCCTCCCCTTCACGCAGGCCCCGCCTTTGACGGGGGCAGCCTCCCCCTACCCACAGGGAGGGCGGCAGGCCCCGGCCCGACCCTCCGGTTCCTGCCTGCGCGGCGGCGGGCGTTCCCCGGAGCCGGCAGCCCGCGCTGGCGGGCTTTGGGAGCGGGGCCGGGGAGCGCCGCTGCAGGTCGCCGGCTCCGGCGGCGGCTCCCGGCGGACGCTGGGGCGTCACGGGGGCGCCGGATGTTGGGGCGGGCAGAGGAGCGCTTCCGGGTGGCCGTTGGGAGCCGTTGGAGAGCTCGCGTCGCAGGGTAGGCGGCGGGCCCGGGGTGTGTCCCTGCGGGCATAGACCCCCCCCCTTCTCCCTCCCTCCCCCGCCGGTTCCGCGGGCAGCCCCCGCAGCGTCCGGCCCTTCCCCTGGAGACAGCAGCCCCGGTGGTGCACAGGGGTAACCGCCGGGAGCCCGGGCGGGCCTCAGGGCGCTGGGGCGCTGCGGGGCTGTTCACTCCCCCCGGGTAACTCTGGAGTCCCGGGGGATGGAGCCGGGCCGAGGGACTCCGTGGGACTGTTCCACTGTGTGCGAGGGAGGACGGTGCCCGCGTCTGCCAGCCTTCCCCTTTCTACTGGCCGCTTGTAGGGCCCCCGGGGAGAGACAGATGAGATTCCTCAGAGACGGGTACACCGCGTTACTTCATGGGATCATTGCCGTCCAAGTCACTGGGAGGGCTGTCGGGAGTTAAATCATGAGTCAGTTGTAGAGTAAGAGTTTTTAGGTAGTAGTAACTAGATTCGCTTCCAGGAGATGTTCCACTTCCTAAGGATATTTTTTCCCCTATGTAAATATAAATGTGCATACCTAAGAAAGTGTTTCTCTCTCTTTAGCCTATGGTAAATATGAATAGGAGGCATGCTGGCCGATTTTTGGGAGCATTTTCGGATGGATTAAGAGTTTGTATATAGACTCATCAGTAAAGTGTGTTTATCTTTTTTTGTAAGGAACACTGTATTGAAGAATGTCTGGAAGTTTCTACTTTGTGATAGTTGGTCATCATGATAATCCTATATTTGAAATGGAATTTCTGCCTCCTGGAAAAGTAGAGTCCAAGGTGTGTTTTTTTTCCCCTGTGATACTCCTATGATGTAATTATGGTGCATTTTCTTTCGTAATTTTACAGTGTATTAGAAGCATGACCAGCATGTTGTTAAAAATGTTACTAGTATCCACTGTTTTCTTTTTTTTTACAGAAGCTTTGTCATAGGGAGTAGAACTCTGGAGTTCTTCAGTCTCTTACAAATTCTTTGCCACATCATACTAGTTCTTCATAAAACATGGTTTCCTTAAATGTTTGATGCTGTATGGTGAAGAAGATATTGCTCTTAGTGTGTAGAGCTTTTACAATAACTGTTCATTATCTAATGCTATTTACTGTTATTCTCTATTTTAAGGCATCTGTATATAGTAATAAGGTAAAGTAAGGAACATAAATTTGAAAGCTCTAGTCAGTCCTTTATTTCTTATGCTATAAAGAAATCTTTTTTTTTTTAATGATACTCAATAGTCAGGCTTGCTTTTAAATAAGAAGGGTTTAAAACTTATGCTGATAAATACGGGTTTGAGAATGTGAGAAATGTTAAGACTACTCAATAAATAGTGTTTCAAGTGGGAAAAGAATAGATCTATCCATTGTGACATTACATCAAAGAAAAAATAGACTTCAGAATAAAAGTGTGTGGATCTGTGAGTGTGTGCAAAAATGGAAGTATATGCTGTCACTGATTTTTTAACAGCATGATGTCATCTGTATTTTGAACTAGTGTCCCACAAAAAATCATAAATAAGACTAGTCAGACTAGACTTGGTAAGTGTGAGGATGTGTCAGATAGTGGAAAAATTCGTTTTCTGCATTCTGCGAATGGAATTAACGTGGCTCGGGTAAGCTTCTTGTTTGACTGAGGTTGAAATACTAAATTTTCTCCTAAGAGAGAATCTAAACTTGATGTGCACTGAAGGAGAGCTAGTAGACATTGATATGTTTTGGCAACTATCGCTTCTGTTTCTGAGACATGCCATTTAAGAGTGAATTCAGTGCAGATGCACAGCTGCCTGAAGTAAGTGGTTTGCGTAACGTACGTGGCAAATCGGCACAAGCTTTTGCCTCTTAAACTTCACTTCGTCTCTTCCTCAGTATGGTTTAATGGAATTTGCAAAGCTGTTAATGCCCTGAGCCAAACTTGATTTGGGGGAAGAACATAGTGCACTGAGAGGTGTGAGAAGTGACATTAATAGCATCCCTCTATTTTGAGAAACAGTGGAAGACTACTTATGTTTCCAGTCTAATAGAAGCTTACAGTATGGTTTAGTCCCAAGTTTCTTCTTGGCAGATGTCCTCTGGTGTTATAGTTAGTACACAAAGTAAATGGCTCTTTCCCCATGCAACTCTTGTAGTGTTAGGGCTAAGCACTGCCATTACTCTATGAAGGCCATTCGTGTTTATTATAGGAAGAGGTGCAATTTACATCTGCAAGCATATATTTGATACCAGTTGCAGGATGTTTTTCTGCACTAGGCTCTTAGGAAAAAGAAACCCCCCCAAAACAATAAAGCAATCCTGTGTTTCTAGGCAAATAACCTGAAAAAAAACAGAATCTTTAGGTGATAATGTTATCAGTATATCTATCCTCTGTATCTCTCTGCTTTCCCCATCTGTCCCCCAACTTTTACACATTGTAACCTATTGTTCAATTTCTGCCAAATTTGACAGAAATGTTATGGTCCAAAAAATGCTGTAAATTTCACAAAAACAGGTGACTGGAAAGCAGAGAAAAAGACTTTATCAGGGCCTCTGTTGTGGAATAAGTTTGCAGTGGGAGATTACCCATTGATAAACAAAAGAATTCACACTTGAATTCATTCCTGAGCTATAAATATAGGCTTTATTGGTTTTGTTGCTCTCAAGACTGTTTTTGTGATGACCTTTTTTCTCCCTTGAAATCAAGTATCGTGACAATATATGCTAGTTTCATTTCATTACAGGATGGCACATACATGGCAGAAAAGAAGGTTATATATAACTTTACATAACTTGAGCACTAGTTGTTTAGCAGCTTGAGCAAATTACTGTTTGTATTTCACTCCTTTCACTGAATTACTAATCCTCTGTCTTCCGGAAATACATTAGGATGATCATCGCCATCTCAACCAGTTCATTGCCCATGCTGCTCTTGACCTAGTAGATGAGAACATGTGGCTTTCTAACAACATGTATCTGAAGACTGTGGACAAGTTTAACGAATGGTTTGTTTCTGCTTTTGTCACAGCTGGACATATCCTTCCCTCTTCTCTTTCCTTATATTTATATAGGAAAAGCCTTTTGCCAGAAAGGGTTAAGTCAGATAAAGTGAGTTGTTTGGAACAGATTTCTCTGGCTATTCACCACTATTACTGTTAGAGAGAGTCACCAGCTTCAAAATGAAGTAAGCTGAGAGGCATAGCAGTTGTTGAAAATTGGGACCAATTGGAAAGATGGATTTTTCCTTTTGGAGGAGCTGGAATAGCCTAATGAAATGTGGAGCTCACATGGAGTAGAGGAAAGAGGAATAAGAGGGGAATAATATGAGAGGGTCTGAGCAAGCTTATATGATTCTCTGTTCCCATCCCTTTGATAGTGCTAGAGAGGAGAAGCAGGGATAAACATGCTTGGTGTCAATCACACCCATCTTGAAAATGTGGTGTCGAGGCTTGATCTTATGTACAGATAGTCCTAGAAGTGTTTGTTGTGAAACATTTGTTACACATAGGAAGTAACATTAAATGTCATTTTAACTTCAGGGGTATATGGCAAAGGTGCTGAGAGCATTGTCCACATTCAGAATTGTCTAGCTTTAAAAAGAATAACCTTGAATAGAGAGGTGATTATTTTTATTTTCAAATAGGGGAATTTTGAAATATAAAGGTAATGCTTTCTAAATTTCACTGCTCCAGTTACTTCTTTTAATGCTTCCTCCTATAGTCACTGCTATTTCATGTACAGCTAAACATTTTAAGTATATGCAGAATTAGGTGTAAATGCTTGTCTCAGGATATGTTAAATGTCTCTCTTCTTTGTAAAAATTAAATTTTCCTTAATTGCTTTACATATGAGATTTATAATGCTTCATGATGTAAGGCAAGAAGATGGAATTAAGAACTTCTTTAATGATGTATATGACTTGTATATAAAGGTAAGAACCTACTTCTTATGGTCTCACTGCAGTACTTCTAAGTGTGTTCTGCTGTACATGCTCAGGCACGCCTGTATTAGCATGTTTTCTTGTGGGGGCCTGCAGGAGTGGAGAAGCACCCGTGCGGTCCACACGAGCCAGAGTTGATAACGTGTGACATAAAGGCTGTATTTTCCATTAAACAGAACAGATTTTTCTAAATTGTTATAAACAGTGCTCTTTCAGAATTTATTCTTCATTTTAGTCCAGTGATTTTCAGGCGGTATTGTGTCATTAATGGTGATAATGAAAGCGAAGGACTGTTCTACAGAAGCCTGGTCGAAGTGCTTCGCTCTCAGAACAAGTAGCCCGTGTCCTCCCAGCCTGGCGGTACTTCCACTAGACGGGGCAGTCGCAAGCACTGACTGGGAGGTGGCCGTCTCGGCCTCCTACAGGGACTCAAATGATGCTAATTTGCAAAACAGAAATTTCCACCAGTGTCATGATGGATTTGTTCTGAGCAGCTGGTACTAAGGGATGGCTGTGCACATATATGGGGGGAACACAAGGGCCTGGAAAGCGACTGTTTAGGAGCTCCGTGCTCTTAAGTGGCAGTAAATAGGCTGAAAGCTGATAGTAGTTGTCATCTGAAGTAACATTTTCCAGTGCTGGACGTTGTGCTTATTGATAAGTTTTTCTTCTTTCCTCAGTTTGCAATGAATCCATTTTATGAACTCAATTCTCCTATTCGATCCAGTGCCTTTGAAAGGAAAGTACAGTTCCTTGGGAAGAAACACCTTTTAAGCTGAATAACTAACTTTCCTGAGTGAGTGCTTTTTCCATACTTTCCTGATTATTTGAACTGTAGTTGTTCTGGTTAGTTCTCAGCATGTTTGATATTCATCTTTCTGAAGATTGACAAATTGGAAGGCTGAAAACGTGTTTTGGTTTCTCTCCCCTCCCCCCCCCCCCCACCCCGATATGGATAAGAACAGCCAAGCTTTTCTGGATAAAATGTGTATCTTAAGAAGTTTCCTTTTATGTGTTATGAAAACTAAGTTTAAAAATGTCAGGGGCTGAATAGATACAAACTGAGACACGTGGGTGTCAATGCATATGCAAAATGTAAGCCTCTTATACAAGGCGGGAGGAAGTCAGATTTAAACACAAGACATCTCCAGTCATGTGATTTAATATGAGCAAAAGGGAATTCTTGACTGTTTGGCTTAAGTGGTTAATTTTGTTATAAACCTTTCTACTTACAGTCCTTTGCTAGAGAACTTACTCTGCAGACTAACCAGACTAACTTTACTCTTCATGGTATTAAATCAGGTCTATAGTAATATTGTAATGTATGTATTATAAAGTGCTAAATAAAAAGAAGAGAGGATCTATCAGCAAAGCTTTGTCTTCGGTATTTCAGGAAGTTTTGAGGAAAAAAAACTTGAAGTTTTAAAGCTTAAAATTGCAAATTTACCAGATGTTTAGTGCAATACATGTTTAGCTGCAGTGTTCCATCAATGAAATGAATTAATTAAGTAGACCAGAACAGCTATGTCTGCCCTGTCTTTAATTCTAATTAACACATGGAAAAAAACTAAACTAAATTTACGTGTTTAAACCCACTTCTTTCCATTATCTCTGCAAGTGCTGAAATTTTCTTTTTGAAAATGTATTTAGACTATGATCTTTGAACCATGAAACTCTCTTCGTTGAGCTTTCAGAAAGGCATTATTTGGCCTGTCTGGCTACCATTCCGTTGTAAAATGTGGTTAGGGACCCTTTTGCAAAACTTACCATCGTTCCAAAATAGTAATTTTTAAATGGGTCATTTGGCACATACGTATCTAATATTTTGGTTGGTTTCACAATCTTTTAAGTGGTCTATTTCCTTTTGCAGCAAATCTGTATAAGCTATCTTCTTGGACTTTTTTTTTAAGTGTCTGAAAAGTAATTTCCAAAGGAAGCGGCATGTTCTAGGAAGTACATTTTGCATAATTTGTATAATTAAAAGGA
The DNA here is from genome assembly GCA_035582835.1 of Phoebastria nigripes. Lineage (NCBI taxonomy): Eukaryota > Metazoa > Chordata > Aves > Procellariiformes > Diomedeidae > Phoebastria > Phoebastria nigripes. The sequence continues at coordinate 27,449 of JAYKAV010003113.1, forward strand.
CCACATGTGTATGCGCTTTAAATGTATAGTCAGTCATTATTTCTTTGTAATTTACACTTACTGCTAAACTGTCACTGTAAAATATTCCATAAGAAAAAGAACACGATATAAAGGTTGCAATATTTACCTTAAATAAAACGTGGAATGATGCAGTGTGGATGCCTGTTGAGTATACTTGAAATGATTTAGAAGAAAACTAGATGACCGCAGTAAGGCTACCGTTATTGGCATGGTGGCACATGAAGATGGGAATACTCATCTTTCTTTGCAGTATTATTTCATAAAAACTGCATTGTACAGCATTTTGATAATGTCATGTAATCTTATGTAAATCAACTGAGGTTTTTGGTTTTGGTTTTTGGTTTTTTCTGCTTTATACATGAAAGCAACAGAAACACACTTGAAGTAAATCATTCTCATTCATATGATAAGGAGCCATTAAGTTGGAGCTGTTATGCTGTTTTCTGCCTCCCCCCCAGTAGCACAATGGTTGGAAAAATACGAAGTTAAGATTCACTGAGGAAATACTTATGTTAAATAATCATATATGTGGCAGTAAGAAAAGTTTTGGCAAAGATAAAGGATTAGTGCTAAGAGTTTCCACCACTTTTAGAGTGGAAACCCCCACTGTGGGTTTTTTGATAATTGTATTCTTTTCCGCCAGCACACAGTAGGAAGTTATGTAAAATGAAAGCATTTTATCTCTTGCCTGATCTCTGAAGGCAGTTAGCTAAATGGTGCCTGTTCTTACGCCCCCCCATACATCTTTCCCCTTTTCTTCTGAATACAGGAATTTGTAAATAGGAAATGCAGTCTCATAGGTCCACCTAGGCTTTATGAAAACACACTATTACTGGCCACAGGAAAGGGAGAATTATGTACTAACTCATTACATTAATCATTATAGAGCTTGTGGTGAGGAACGTTGTCTCAAGACAGAATTCTGAAGGACCTTGGCTCGGTAGCTGTGATCTCCCCATGTACGGAGGAACACTTGTTTATGCTTTGTTTTGTGACTTTTTACAATAAGCTGCCAGACTGCTATCTGGAAGGGACAGGTGAAAGTTACCTTGTGATCAACAGTAGTCACAAATTTGCTCTAGGTCTGAAAGATGTAGTTCTAGCATGCATCAGACAATGAACACTTCCCAATGGACAAGGCAGAAGAGAGACCCCTTTGCAAGTATTATGTTCATACCCAATCTCAGAGGCTTAGGAATAAGAATTCAAATGAAATCTGTTGCGGTAAGAGAAAGTAGGAGTTGTAACATGAGCTGTTAGCTGTGTCCTAGCTATAGTTTCTTCTGCCCCTTCCTATTGTGCTGCCTGTTCTAATATGCATAGGTTTCATCAATCCCACCAGTTTGCCATGACAGTATTTTTGCTCCTCATTTTAAAGGACAGCTGGAACTTTGCATACATAACACATAGCATGCTCTGTCACCCTACAGAACTCAATATTGCTAACAGGACACCCTAATACTTGAGGTACATTAATACTTGAGATGAATCGGTGACTTGAAACATAAAGCCACGAGTGCCTACCTTACCTCCATATTGAATGATAGATACTACGCTTTCAAGAAGTACAGAAATGCATCTTTGTTATTAAGCATTATGAAGATTTTTTTTTTTGATACCTATCATCTACATCTGCTTTTCATAGGACTTTTGCTTCTTTCAAGTACTTGATAGTCTCCCTCTTGGACCAGATCCTGACCTCAACATAATTCCTGTACTGTCTTATTTACCCCCGGGTTATCTTCACTAGCCACTTTTGTGATTAGCATACAGTTGTGGTATAGCAGCTCTCAGGGCACAAGTAATACAATTCCATTGTTTAATTAAGTTTTATTTAACTTTATTTAACCTACTTCTCAGATGGAGGCTTGGTGACCATGATGTTACATGGAAAGGGGACAGATGGGAAAACACAGATAGACTCTTAGGCATGAGAAAGACCACAATGGTTCTCATCCTTAATTGTTTCCTTTTAGCAATCTTATTTGAATCATATCTATAGTACTCTAGTCACGGTAACTTCATCTCCCATTTTGTTTCAACCTTACCTTTGCTAAAATGAACCGTAAAGGAAGGTTTAAGTAGTAAGGTGGTAGTGTTTTACAACAATTTCATGTCACTAGCGTAGTAGCCCCCAATGCAAGTGATCTTAGTTTTTAAAGCTTTTTGCTCTCTCAGTTTAAGATTAAGAGGAATTTAGCTATGATTTTCTTCACAGATCTTTTCACTCATTGACTAGAAATTAAACATAACAGAAGTAGCAGTTCAACCTATATTTAGCTGTTAGGTGATTGAAGCTTAAAACACTGTTCTGTTGCTGTATATGCACGACTGGAAGAATGAATTAGACTTAGAATGTACAAAAGGTAAAAAGATGTCACTTTTAAGTAGGAGCAGCAGATCTATGGAGTAAAGTTGTCCTGGACAGGTTCAAGCAAGAATACAATACATTCAGAAAAGTGTATTAAGAGCGACAAGAAGGGTTTGTTTTGCAAGCTTTACTTCCAAATAATTACACCTGGTACAGACAGAACAGATACATTAAGAGAAAACTCTTACTGTTACTGTACTCTCAAGAAAGGCTTTTCTCTTGGAACAAAAAAGTTGCTGTACAGAAAGCAGAGTCTGTGTAGTTTAGCAAATAACATGGCCTGTCCTATAGGCCTCAGACTTCCTTTTGAAGTCCACAATGTGTGTAGGTGCATGCCTGTTAGCAGTCAGGTTACACATTGAAGCAATAGTGCACTATCAAGTTCGCTATTACAAGGACAGTGGGTGCTCCAAGAGCCAACATTCAACAACTTCTCATACAAGTATTCTACCATTTAACTGCAACAGAGCGCCTCAAATACATCTTCTGTGTTTTCATCTGCATTACTGCAGAAAGACTGTCCATTAAATACAGAATTTGCTTCTGTTCATCATCGTGTAATGAGTACAGTAATATAAAAGACATTGTCTTAAATGTATAAGTCCATATCCTAAAATAGCAAATTAAATAAGGATCAAATTCAGCTCAAACACTAGCTGTAGGTATTTACTTGTATTAGGGCTGAAAGCTGTCACAATCTACTGTAAGTCAAGAGCTTCCTGAGTTCTCTACGTATTGCCAATCCTTAGTTTCACAGTGCAGACGTTACTGGTAAACACATTCATAGCTCAGGTTAACAGGAACGAGAAGTTTGGAACTTTAAGGCTGTATACTAAAAGTTCTCTTACAAATTTGTCATAATGTGGATCCCTTCAAGTGCTATTGAAGCTGACTGAATAAAGCGTATCTTTTTTGTAACTAAAAATGGTTATACTTCAGTTACTCAGATTTTTTACCTTATTGATCAGAAACATGCTAGAATGGGACTTAAGGCAAAGACATGTATTAACTTAAAAAATCATCAGTATCTCGCATTAAACTGCTGGAAAAACTAGTACAGCATTAGAATAGTAAATGAAAAGAAAATGGACATTAAATATGTAGGAAATGTATTTCCTACTTAAAAACCTACACAAATTATAGCAACATTAGGCAATTAGAGAAGACCTGAAGGTAATTTATATTAACTTATAATAAACACGTTAGAGATGAAGTACCACTCACAGCAAAAGGAATGTAGTGAGACTGAAGTTTAATATCTAGCATTGTTAAGAAACTGACTTCTAGTGAAACAAAAATGGAATGCTGATTTCATAAAAATATACACATATAAAAGTATCTTTGTGTCTGAATTCCAGAACAGTTTCTCCAAAGTAGTGCTTCTAGAACTTTCAAGTTTTAATTATATTCAAAGTATTTCTCATTTGAATAAAGTTGGCAAATTACATTCTTATATTAATGTTTTTACTTGACACCTTCCTAAACAGAAAGTGTCACTAATTCAATAATGGGTCACTCATGAATGGAAATTTTTCTTCTGCTCCCCCAAGAAAGCAGCAGAATATTACAATTTTTAATATTAGAGTGAAACCCATTTGTTATTTTATCTACTACACCTTCCCCATCCTTTTATAGAGCAAGCTAGTCAAAAGTAATTTGATCAAAAAAAAATTTAAGTCAACAACAAGATGAACTGGGTTTCGGTTTCCGATGAAGGTTTACTGTATCTGTTTGAATAAAGTGATCTGATCTATCTTCAGAAGCTAGAACTCTTCTAACGGCTTCTTCAAAGGCTGCTGCAACATTAGTGGCATCTTTTGCACTGGTTTCAAAATAGGGATGGTTGCCATTATTCCTGCACCAGTCTTGGGCTTCTTCTGTAGAGACTTGCCTTTCATCGATATCAACTTTGTTACCCAGTATCACAAATGGAAAACTTTCAGGCTCCTTGACATCTGCATAATAAATGAATTCTTTCTTCCAGTTGCTTAAGTTTTGGAAGCTTTGAGAGTCATCCACGCTGAAGGTTAGCAGGCAACAGTCAGAACCTCTATAGAAAGGAGTCCGCAAGCTCCTAAAACGTTCCTGACCTGCTGTGTCCCATATCTGCATTGTAACAAAATGTCCATCAACTTCCAACTCTTTATTTAAGAATTCCACACCTATTGTATGAAACAGCTGTGCATCAAACTTGTTGGTGACGTATCTGTTCATAAGGGAACTCTTCCCAACTCCACCATCTCCTAGCAGTATTACTTTAAGGAGCGAGGATTTTGCTGCCATTGTTATCGGAATAGATCCTCCTGGTTTCCTAGACCTGTAAAGATTAAGAAAATCATTAAAAAGGAAAGAGTTGTGAGCAGAAGGTTTTATACACATAAATATCTAGAAGGTGTTAAAGTCCACCAACATCAAGTTTCATGTACAAAAGCAGGAGGACTATGCTCAACAGGTGAAGTGTAGATACTTATAGTAAGAATACCGACTCAGGAATACCACGTGTTTAAGAGATGTCTCTGCCACAGACTGCAGTCTGTATGGCAGTCTAAGTAGTACACTGCATGAATTACTGGTCTGTCAAAACACTTAAACCCCCAAACCCTCCGTTTGTGCAGAAGGCGTATCTCATGACATTCAACGAGGGCAACGATTCATTTATGTTCACTGAAAAAGATCCATGGAAGAAACTGGAGTGAGAGAATTTTATAGAGCACATGCCTTGAACTAGTCACTTCAGTGCTGTATTTCATTAGCAAAGTTATTTTTTAATGTGCAAAAGTAAAGAGGAAGCTTTAGGAATAAAGCAGGACACTATCTGTTATACTGGAATAACTGCTGCGCTTCACCCAGAATTGCAACCGGACAAGGAATTTTACATCAACTCACAGGGAACACAGTTATCTACAGAACAAATGCAAATGCTGTAATTTTATTTTAAAAGTCAGGTGACTAAGTATTGGTACACAAACATTCAGTATTTTACAGTTTACTCCTTGCAGAACAGCCGTGATGAATGGGAATTTATTGTAACTACTACAAAAGCAAATTCCCTGTTGCTACTTCAAATGGTACTCAAGATGCCAAATACTGAGGCTAAGCCTACACTGACAGTTCAGTTAGTAGGTGTCAACTTCCCGTGGTAAAACTGTCAAAAAGCCTGGAAGTGCTAGTGAAGAGCCTGGCTGCCAGCACAGGGATGGTGAATTAGTGGCACCAATGAAGCTTTTTTTACTGTCAGATTTTAGTGTTAGAGGATTTTTTTTTTTTTTTTTTTTTTTAAAAAGTAGTTAGCTCATTAGTGTTTTGTGCCAGCCCAAGGTTTGCCCTCATTACAGCAGTGTCATCTAATACTGTAAAAAAGTGTTTTAATTGCTTGGGGCTAAAGTTTCATTTTAAAGAGCCCAAACTTAAGTTTCTGTATGAGGAAAACTGCTGTTCCTATACCTATCCATTATTAAAAGAGCTCAAAGTAATTCAGCCAAAACAGGCTTCTCTGAAAATAGCGTCTATTTAAAATGGAAATGGGTCATAAGTTGCCTAGTCCATCTCCTTCTCTGAAGGAAGGAATGCGGTCTTGCTAGTTGTAATTAGCCTTACTGGCATATACATCACCCGCAGAGTATGGTTATGAATTAATACCTGATACAAGCTGGCGTGAGAGTCATATGACTCTGTGCTGCCTTAGAATCAAGGCCTACATTAGAAGCAAGAAATTTCAGGAATTTTTTTGTCTTTAACTTTCCATCTTTGAATGTTTATTTGTTAGACAACCTACAGCTGAAGCCTCAATACGAATTTCAAAATGTAAGGAACAGTGGCTGCTGCCATTAAGAATTTGTTCAGAGGAAGTAGTTTTATTCATTCATACTGTGTAATTAAAAACAGTGTTTATAAATCCTTACTATTTCTACAGGTTTGTATCACAACAATGTTAAAACTGCTTAAGAGCTACAAGTGGATTGTTCATTTACCTTTCACAGAGCTATGGGGTAATTGCTATGGCTCAGGATATGAACACATACCTTTTTATGTATGTGAAAAGCCTTATTAGAGTCACCAGCCTATTTGCATATCATTTCCACATTCATGCTGAAATACTTAAAATGGTCGAGTGTCTTCACTTATCTCCCTAATTCCTACTATTGGTTAACGAATAAGTTATTTGAGCTATGCCATTAGATAGTAGCATCTTCTTAATAAATAAAGCATTCATGAGAACAGAGGGTACTGAATGTTTCCCTGTTCTTCCACTTCAGTCTAGGAACAAGTTACAATTAGTATTTTCTTTTCTGTCCTACTGAAATCACAAGTTCCCTAGAAGACAATGTGAATAAAAAACTGACTTATATAGTTCTGACTGGTACTATACACTTGTTTCTTTAGCTTCTACAGTTTGAAGAACTGCAATTATTATCATGAAATTCTCCATGAAGCCACATTTTAAACAAAATAACAAGTAAGGAAACTGTTAACAGTATCTAGTACTTTTGTGCATCCAGAACCTGAGAAGTTAATTTGCACAATTTCAACTACGTGGACCACTATAGTAAGGTCTAGGAGACTGAAGACCATAAAAATACTTTCACTGGGCAGACAATTATAGATCAGCCACAAACCATTACAAGTGTCTTTTCAACTAGAACCAAACTGGTCCTCATATACAAAGGCTACAGAAACAGTCTTCCCAAGACTGACAAGCAAGTATTTCAACATGACATTGCAGGCAACGTCACTCTTCAGGACATTCAGCTTCCACAGTAGAAGCTGTCATGCTTAGCTAGCAGTTAATGTTTTTGTAAAGTTTTTATTCCAAAATAAATGGGATATATGTTCAGTCATTTAAGTACATACTTACAAGCTGGGTCTGAAACAGCAAAGAAGCATGTTTAAAGGCATTAAAAAGCATTTTTGTTTGGAAGCAGCAAAGACTTTATACAATTACAGTTTTTTTGACTATATAAGGGACTCATCTGCAGCCCCACTGATTATGTGATTTAAGAGTATCTGCAGAACCAGGATGGTAGTTTTCAGCACAGCAGGCTGCTGCATTTTTTCCACTTACACATCTTTAAACAAGTTAAGATTTCTGAAGAGCTCAATTTTTGTAATTGTTCCCCCCCCCCCCCAAGTTATGAAGCCTTAATACTCCAACAAATAAAATAACAATAAAATCCTTAAGATGCCTGGGGAATTAATGTAGTTTCTCCTATTACATACTTTGAACTTATCTGTATAATGTGCTTTTTGACAGTGTTTTTGGAAGGAACAGTCTACATCTGATATCATATTTCTGAAGATTTATTACCTTAATAGTTCAGTTTAAATCATCATTCAGTGTCTGAAAACAAAACAAAAACTTAATTTCCAATGTGCATCTGATTGTTTTAACCAACATCAGGAACTGCAAGACACCACAGAATTACAGATAACTATTTGTTCCAGTTATTTCTTACATTTAACTAATTGTACAGCACAGTAAGAGTAGTCTCAACCTAGTACACAGAGGAGTCTGTAAAGAGAAGATTTTTCCCCTCATGTTCCTCTATTATTTCAGTATTCAGAGAAACTCAGAGCAAACAAAAAGCAGCCCCACTCTGGCCCATTTTGATAACCATCTCTGAATTGCCTCCACCAATTTATAAGGACTCAAGCTCTTAGACCACTGACTTCAATATTCCTGTTAAAAGCAGGGAATGGTTTCTACCAAGTGCCATTTCTAACATGATCATATACCATAAGACAAATAGTAATTTAATTGTCACCTCCCAGAATCTCCCTTTTAAACAGTGAGCTGAATTACAAGTCTGAATCATTTCCATTAGCAGTCCAAACATTTGCTGGCAAGACTAAAACCAACATGCTAAGCAATTTACAAAAAAAAAAAAAAAAAAAAAAAAAAAAAAAAAAAAAAAAAAAAAAAAAAAAAAAAAAAAATCAGTGTGCATTACAAAATCTTTGATTCCCAGCCCCTCAAAACTTAGAGAAACACCACTGCATTGTCCCATCTATCCATCTAGATTTTCTTAATTCCACAACTGTCAGCTTCACTGCTGCCTTTTTATTTTGAGTGCAATTACCTCTTTTAACACTTAGGTACTGAGGCAGCACTCAAAGAAAAGCGAGATTCTTGGTCTAGAAAACCATAGCAGCAACACACAAACTTAGTCTAGGAATTTGTCTTTTTTTACTATAAAAATCATTTAACAGATTAAGGAGGACCTGCTATACCAGAGTACTGAAGGCTGAAGACAGGTGCTGAACTCAAGTTATGTCTATGGAAAAATACTGTTAGCCAACACAGTAATTGCATTGAATCTATGATGTCAGCAAGCACACTTAAACTATTAAGCAAACCGAGTCAATCGGACCAATTTATAGTTTCACTTTTACCATACTGATCAGGCACAGCAGCACACCGTTTAAAAACAAACAAACACACACCTCCCAAAAACCCCAAACCACATAGCAACTGAAATCTTACCTCTACCACCCCTTTTTAATAAGAGACACCAAAAATTGGATCTGTTGCAATAGCATCACTGAGTTCCCTCAGTATTCTTGAAGAAACAGATGTAATGGACACTTCAAATTTCCAGGCTATTGTTTCTCCGCTTGTACCTACTTTCTAACTTGGAAACAGACAAGAAAATTTATTTAAATCACCATTTTCAGCCAGTGGTCACTGATGAACCACCTGACTAACCATCAAGACTAAACCCAAAGGTTTCCTTGAAGATACGTGATAACACTGTCCTTTAGTTAAAGTTGTTAAGAGCACCCATTTGACTTGGAGAAGGAAAAAAATCCAAAGTAAGGCAGACTTAAGTTTATTCCAACTAACCGCGTTTCTGTACACCCTAATATACTTTCAGCCAAGACTTCTTAAAAAGAGGGGCCATTTTCGTTAAAGATTTAAGAAAAAACACTCTCTCGAAGTTACTGACAAGCAGAATTAGCAGTTCCATAATTAGCATAATAACAACACTGACCATGTTTCATAACTTCCTATCCTCAAATTTACACCTCTACAACACATCCATTTCAGCTTTGAAGCTTATTCACAATTTTCTTTGCTAAGCCATCTTATTTTGTTAAACCACAGGTATCAGACATTAATAGTTTTAAAATGGCACACAAACACTTCAAGTATTTTGTCTGACAAAAACATTGGCCTTTCAATAACATAATGTAAACTTACTCCCTCATAAGTAATTTTTTTTTCTTAACACTAACAAAGCATTTGACAGTATTTACCAGGCTAGCATAGAAAAAAAGTTGTTTCCTGTGGTTTGTTAGTTGTAGTACCTCATCAAAAAATGACATAAATTGAGTCTCTGTAAAATGTCTGAAAAAAAGTCCCAAGAACTACCAGAGCTGCAGCAGCAGGGGCAGAATCTAGAACTATGTAAAGTAGTTTTCAACGCTTACACTTAACTGTTTGTGGAGTTTTTACACCTCTCAGCCCTCAATCGCTACAGAGTAGTTACATTTGTCACCTACAGCAGAACTGCAAGTTTCCAGAAATCTGAAAAGAAAGGAGAGATGCAAGTTTTCTCCCTTTTCTCTGCTTAGCCAATCCTTGTTCTTGTATTTCAGAGGTACTGGTTTACACCTTGGCCAATTAAGTGGCACAAGAACGTTTTTTTAGTGCGTAAGAGGCCACAAGCCTGTTTGACCTTGAAGCATTTTGCTCTCAATTCAATGGGAAACATACAGATACGAAGTCAAGATGCTACACGCATTGTACTTTTGAATGCATTACAAGCTCGGACATTGTCAGCCTCCAAACTGTCCTTCCTCTCCATGGAGTACCAACGTAAGAGCTGTGGATCAGTAACACCCCTCTATTGACGGCCACTGCCTAGTTCTCTGGAAGCCCTTCAATCATATGGCTTGACCTACTGAGATCCCAATCAGCTTGCAAATCTTCCTTCCTTTATCTATGATTTCACCATTGCACTGTGAAGGCAGTTTGTGTTTTCTGTTGGATAGATCTTTAATAATTTGATGACAGCTTATCTGAAAATTGCCTCTAGTTGTAAGCAGCGTAGACACACTTTATCTAACACCAGAATATCACTAGAGTTTATTCATAATAATTTGTAGTATGAACACAACCCAAACTGAACTGACATACCACTGTTGCCATTCGTTTGTATACCAAAAAGTTGTATTTTGGGGTTTCTTTATAAGGTTATTTTTAACCCCTACGGAGTTCAGGACTCTCGTTCAAACAGTTGCCTAGCATGACTCAGGACTGTGAAAGAACCAGCAGCCAAGGGAAGGAATCCTGAAGTCTGCATAACCCCTGGATCATGAAATCATCCCAGCACCTACTGCCAGAATCACTTCATTTATTCTAACTTACATCTAGCCACAAACTCAATCGGCAAAACTTGTCAGGAGAAATACCTGCATTTATACCTCTGCTAGTTTAATCTTGCAGAGACCTGGCCTTCACCTTCCATCTCATTCCGCATGTTCAAGTAGATCGAGCAAGCTATTATTTATTCTGATTTAATAAGAGTTGACATTTCTCAGCAGCTCACAGTTGAGCATCTCCCAACTAAAATATTCTATTACTTTCAGCCAACTTCAAAACATCCTTAGGTGCTGCTGCTCTTGGTCCAACATTTCTAACAATTCATGAGTTAACTGACATTCTCCTTGCAACCTACTTCTCTGTTACTGCTTCCATTCTTTCAATAACTTATCAAGCAATTATTTCTGCTCATATGTGCTCATCCTTCTCCCTTGCATTAGTTTCCCTTTTCCTCCAGGGACTCTTAGCAATAGCAGCCTGTATTGGTCAGGCTACATTGTGCATTCTTATTCTTCCCAATATTAACTATGTGACCAAAGCCCATCCCTAAGGGATTAAGTGGGTTACACTGTACTAGGCTAACATACTGTCTGCTCTGCAGAGAACAAAAACAAAAACAAAACACCAACGAAAATGAACATTCTAAAAAAAAAAAAAAAACAAAAACGGAATTCTTACAAGCCTTTTTGCTGGGAAGTTTTTATTCATTGTGAAACATTTATGTAAAATTCCAGTCCTAAGGAGCTGAAAGATCTGTTTCTCATGATTTATTACTAAATTGACAGAAAATAAAATACAGCTTGAAATCCAAATACCTCATTTGACCCTCTGCAATTTTTTTTCACATATTTTCAATTTAAGGAAACTGATGGTTTGTTTGAGTGCTCAAAAGTAAAACAAGGACTGCTAGAGCCTTTTTTATTTTTTTTTTTTAAACTACACACTTCCTATTTTTAACTTAATGGAAAAGGCTTTACTAAAATCGAGGCAACAAACAGAGCTCCATACAACCTGAAAGAAGACAGAGAAAAATAAGAGTTCATTATAAATTCCACGTTGATACTGAAACATAGATGTAGTTGTACCATCCTTTGGTTAGGTTTCTCTAGAAACAAAAGTGCCAGGAAAAAAAAGTTTTGCATTTATTTTGGGTATGTCTGAGAAATAGCTCTCCCTCCAGTCTGCCATTACAGCTTGTTACCTTATAAGCTACTAAAAAGTCACAAAAAAATCCCCCCAAAAAACCAACCACAATCACCCTTGCTCTAAAAAAGCAAGCACTGACAATTTCAGTGTCGTACACCACTTTAAAAGTAAAGACAAATAAAAACCACATGCTTATTTAGTAGAGCTGTAAATTATTGTGGACAAGAAGGAAAACAACACGTAGGGTGGCAGACTGCATGACAGCTATCTGCAGACAAGCGTTTTAATTCCAAAACAAAATTTAGCCAAGGAGTTCCCTACTTGCCTACCCCACCCAACTTAATAAAATTAAGTGCTCTCCATGTATCTAGTTATACGTAGCCTTGCTAAAAAGGCCACTAATACAGGTTTTTAAAACTAGTTTTCTTGCACTATTCTGTTATTCATTCAATTATTTTGCACAAGTTACATTTAACATGGAATACTTACACTGAAACTGCTCATGAATCACTCAGACATAAGTGATTCAACAATCTTATCCTAATCCTTTTGGTTCTCCAGCCATCACTGCATCTAAGTTTGTATAGCCATCTACCACGATTAGAAAAGCAACTGGCTGTTGCAGAGGAGAGCTAAATCAAGTCACTGGTTCAAAAAAGAAGAACTAAAAACGTAAAGCACATTGCTCAGGGTCCCCTTGGGAACACAGAAGTCCTCCTTCAGCAGACAGCAACAGGAAAAGGCGATAAATGGACCATTTTCTTTTTTTCTTTTCGGTTTGAGAGGTGTTGAGGGGACAAGTACGAAACCGAGTTTCACCCAGACAGATCAGAGACCTTCATCAGTGCTGAGGAAGCACTGTGGAGTCAGAGACTGATCATGCGCCGGCTGGGAATCGCCTGGCAGGAGCCGTTTCCCAAAGGAGCCACCGCCTGCCCCGGAGTCACGGGATCCCCGATCACGCCGCACCGGCTTCGAGGCGCGCCCGGGGCCCTCGCCCACCGCGGCCCCGGCAAGGGGCGCACCGCAGCCGGGGGCGGGGGGGCGGCCGGGGCTCCCCTCCTGCTCCCCGGAGGCCAGCAGTTACCGAGCAAGCACCAGGGAGCGCGCCCGGGAGCCGGCAGAACTCGGACAGCGGCGGACCGGGCGGAGAGGGGAACGGAGCAATAAGCGGAGAGTCAGGAGGAAGGAAAATAACGACACCCCAGTCAGCTCCGGGCCGCTCCCCCACCCCCCTTCCAAGGCTGCCGGGCTGGGAGCGCGGCCCTGGGGAGAGCGGCCCCCTCACCCCGCAGCAGCGGCCGAGGAGAGAGTCCTCGGCGCGGGCCGCCCTCCCCGGGACACCGGCCACTGCTCGCCCCACGCCTGCCAGGGAAAAGGGAAGGCGACGCGGAGAGGAGAGGGCGATCCCGCCGCGCCGGCCGATACCTGCCCACGGGAAGGGGGCTACCGCCGGTCCCGAGCCCGGGCTGCGCCACCGCCCGAAGCCGCCACCGCCGCCGGGCGCTAGGGAAGGAAGAAACAACATGGCGGAGCGGGCAGGGGGCGGGGACCGAGGAGGATCACGTGAGCCGAGCCCCGGGCACCCGGCCCCGCCCTCTCGGGGAGGGGCGGGGGTGCGGCTCGCCCCACCCGCCCCTCGAGGCCCCGCCCCCGGCCGGGGACGCGGGTGGCCCCGGGGACGGGGACGCGCGGTTGGCGCTGGCCTCCCGCGGAGGGCGTGGGGGGGAGGCGGGGTATTTGTTCAACCATGGACCTGCGAAGAAGTGTTGGCCTTGGCAAGCGCGGTAATGGGAACGGCTTTGCTCACAGGAAGCGCACAGCACTGACAGAGGGCCATACTTGGTGGTCACTGTCGTATGACATTTAAAAGAAGGACCACTGTTCCATTGCAAAAGGAGAAGACTTTTATTTGCTCTAGAATGCTCTGAATTATTAAGCTTTAAAATGCCTTTATATAGTATTCGCAGGTCAGAGTTAGTTATTAAAGGCAGTAGTCTCACTGTGCTCCACGTCAAGGGCCCCACGTAAGCACAGCCATGATCGTGAGGCAGCTTCGCTTTTACAGGTAGAGACATTTAAAAATACACGTGTCAATGAAGGAACTAACCAAAATCCAAAGTATGCTATTCAGAAAGAGTAGTCAGACACTTCTTGCCTGTGGTAATTCAGAATAACATCAACTTGACTGTTAAAACAAGATCACAGGAAAAAAGTCTAAAGAAGCTGGTGATAGTGTCTTTTCTGTGCTCTCACAACTCATCACGAGGATAGGGCAAACTGTAATCAAAATGAAAAGAGCAGAAATTATTTAAGTGTATTTAAAGAGGTTCCCGCATCATCAAGAGGAATAGGCGATGACGGGCGTCAGGAAAGAGTGTTTGAAATACACCTGTTTGCTCGAGCAGCCATCACATGCGTCCTATCATAAGGGAGATGCAATCGGACTGGAATTGCCACTTGCAGAGTCATCTTGTTTTGGATCAGGTTTACAACACGGCCCAAGGAATGGAAATCAAGATCTCAGTATCATCAAAAGGAAATGTCTCCTACTGACAGGAGCAGGATTATTAAAAGGCAGTCCATGCTAGAGGCAAATCTGATGATACCCATCTTATTTAGATGACCCACTCTTATTTAACAAAGCTGGACTTTGAAATTTTTTAAGTACTTTTTTCCTGGGATTTGCTTTCATCCAATGCTAAAGTAAAATACAAGTAAGTGTTGGAGGGGTAGAAAAATGGCCTCCTAAATGATGGTAATTCTAAGACATAAGTTCTGATCACTTATGGCATTATTTTGTGATTTAAAAAGAAAAAAAATCTGCATTTGGAAGTGGAGGAAATAATTACTCTATTTTGCACTCGATACCTTGTGGGATGAAGCTACCATCTTTTTTTCTTGAGACAACACTGGTTCTCAGACACGTGGATACATTTAAGGAAATTTAGAATCATAGAATCATAGAATACTTTGGGTTGGAAGGGACCTTTAAAGGTCATCTAGTCCAACGCCCCTGCCATGGGCAGGGACATCTTCAACTAGATCGGGTTGCTCAGAGCCCCATCCAACCTCACCTTGAATGTTTCCAGGGATGGGGCATCTACCACCCCCCTGGGCAACCTGTGCCAGTGTTACACCACCCTCAGCATAAAAAATTTCTTCCTTACATCTAGTCTAAATCTACCCTCTTTTAGTTTAAAGCCATTGCCCCTTGTCCTGTCCCAACAGGCCCTGCCAAAAAGTCTTTCTTATAAGCCCCCTTTAAGTACTGATAGGCTGCAATAAGGTCTCCCCGGAGCCCTCTCTTCTCCAGGCTGAACAACCCCAACTCTCGCAGCCTTTCTTCAGAGGAGAGGCGTTCCATCCCCCTGGTCATTTTTGTGGCCCTCCTCTGGACCCGCTCCAACAGGTCCATGTCTTTCTGTGCTGGGGACTCCAGAGCTGGACGCAGTACTCCAGGTGGGGTCTCACCAGAGCAGAGCAGAGGGGCAGAATCACCTCTCTTGACCTGCTGGCCACGCTGCTTTTGATGCAGCCCAGGACACGGTTGGCCTTCTGGGCTGCGAGTGCACATTGTCAACTCATGTCCAGCTTTTCATCCACCAGTACCCCCAAGTCCTTCTCGGCAGGGCTGCTCTCAATCCCTTCATCCCCCAGCCTGTATTGATACCAGGGGTTGCCCTGACCCAGGTGCAGGACCTTGCACTTGGCCTTGTTGAACCTCATGAGGTTCACATGGGCCCACTTCTCRAGCTTGTCCAGGTACCTCAAATTTTTAAAATTCTAGTTAGAAACAAAATTCTTAAACTTCTGAGATAAGATGTATTTTTATTTCTTTTACATGGGAACATAAAAGAAAACAGAAAAGGACCATGCTGTAACCATGGCCTATTATGCTTATGATTTTATAGGCATAATGGAGTATCAATAGAGTTACTCTTATAATTAAAACACACGCATGCGTGCTTGAGGATCAGGAACTGAATGCCCTTTTCCCCTGTGTCCACCCTGTTACTATTATTCATGTATGTAACAAAACCAATAGTTGCTGTAGAACAATCAAAAACTGCAGAACAAATAATGCCACTGATAGGGCTGGTCACATGAAGCATACCTGCCAGTTCTTAGGAACAGACAGAAGAAAATGCCTAGCTAAGATGTGGTTTGAAACATGTACACCAAAATCACTCCCGTTTCAAATTGTGCAGACAGCATAGGGTCCCGATGGTGGGTGCTGTGGGCTCTGCCCCTGCCCAAGGCCGCTGCTTGACCGACCCAGTGGTGGTGAGCAGGGCTGGGGCAGTGCCGGTGGGGGCACCTGCCTCAGGGTCCCCCTGCCAGCAGGAGCCACATTTCGGCTTGGGTACTGTCCGAGCCCAGTGGCCCCGGTCCTGCACCCCCCACCTCATGCCCCAACCCCCATTCGACGCCCAGCCCCACCTCCGCATGGCCTCCTCCCTGCGGACTTGTCTGGTGCTCACTGGAGATTTGGCTGATTATTGTCACCGGATCTGCCTTGCTCTTCTTGTTTGGGTGCTTTGGGACAGTGACCCTTTTGACTGAAGTCATCGTCCCTGCACTCCTTGTCACCCACCCTCCGCTCCTGGCCCATCTGCTCTTGCGCAGCAACCCACCCTTGCTGCTCCCTCAAGTGCACATTCATCTGAAAGCTGACCTTGCTCCTTAAGGATTTTATTCACAGAATTCATGAAGAGATAATTGTTGCTATGTCACATGCTAGCAAACGGCGCAAATAACATCCCAATGGCAAGTAAAGGGCAATTTTTTTGTGTGTGTAAGTTCTGTATCAGCAAAGCTCTCATATAATAGAGCTTGTGAATAATGCTTTTTACCATCTGTAGTTGGCAAGGAGACTTTGTCCCATCCTGGCAAGCGATGACATGGTCTCAATAAAACATGACTTTGTCACCTCCTGGCTGAATTACAGCAGTACAAAATAAGGGGATATGAAGTCATCTGCCTTTACGGCTCTACTAATACCAGAATGCAGCAAGCCAGCCCCCAAGCAATCCAAGAAATTATCAAAGTGCTCTTGTTTCTTTCCTTATCTTTCAGTGAACTCAATGAACCGGGCCATTACACCCGGAAGATTCCCTGAAGGACTGTAATTCAACATATTTGCTCCTTAACCACAGCCTCTTACCAGGTAACTTTTCTTTTGCCAGAAAAAGAGCTGTTCTTTTGTTGGTTGAAGAGTTGCAGTTCTTGGCTTTAGTAACAAATGTATATAGCACAGCAGACTGAAAGGAATACATTTTAAATAAACAATAAACAGCACAAATTTCCTTTTGGCTTGGAAAGGAAGAAAGAGTTATAAACAACAAATGGCAGCCGAATACCTCCCTGAAAAGTGCTACAGTAAGAAGATTGTGAGGGAGATACAAAAAGCCCTCAACAGAACAAAATGAAATGGATCCTGCAGTGGATCTCCAGGAACCAGGAGTTTTGTCACTGGTGTTAAGGGAGCAACATCGACTCCAATTAATGGAGCACTTCTCAGAATAGTATCTTTGCTTTTACATTGAAAGTTGTGTGAAATTTGTTGTTAATTTAGCTCTCATCTTCTTAAGACATGTATTACAAGTTCTGCAGCTACAGGCTGCTTGAGCTTTGACTGCAATCTACGTTTAAGACCTTATTGCTACTATTAAATCATAGCATTCAAGAAGCAGCTGAATTTACAGCGTCTCTGGAAAACCCAGTGAAAACAAACACAGACTTTAGCCTCATTCGGCATACACTTGTCCTATGTCTCTCTGGATCACCTCTAATGTCATGCTCCTTTGTGGAGTAGCATCATGGGTATGCTAAACATCATACCAAAACTAATTGTCTCTGCTTAAAACAGTTAAGAAATCTTTTTCCCCTCTGGAACAAACTGAAAAAAGACAACTTCAACAACATAAAAGAATCTCACTTTTCAAAGCTTTCCTTTTGTTCTTGTTTCTGGACGCTGAGACTCCCTGTACTCCAGTAATCTAGACGCTCCTGCTGGCACATACACGGTGTAGTTGCAAGTTGACTTTTTAGAGCCATTTTGAGCCAAGGCATACAATCTTATCCAGTCAAACATTTTAAGCCTGCGCAGTTACACAATCTGGGTAGGGACAATATAACCTATCAACAAACTGCGGCCTGGAGCAGTACTTTGCTTAGTGAAACTATGACCACACCTTTTTCAATAAGAGCAATGATTTACTTGAATGACCGTCTCTCATATTTGGCACTTCATGTCTGTACGGTATTCTGATATATAGTGGCACATGACACTACACGACATCTGCTTTCTACTAAACCTTCCAAGTAACGAGGATTGGATACAAACACAGATGGAAAAATGGCCAAAGTGGTAACGAACTGTGTTAGGTAAAAATAACCAACGACGTAAGATGATCAAGAAGGTAATACAATAATTCATGATTTTGTATACAGTTTCAATAACTGTTAAATGTGAAGTTGCACACAGCCTGTTTATCAGCATGAACTAGGCATAAAGTGAAACCAAACCTAGATGAGCTTTTTCACCAGCCCTGGAACAACAAAGCCTCATTTCCGATAGATTTGTCCCCTTAGCATGCTTACAATGGGCCCAGTTCACTCTCCCTGCCTCCCAATACTTTCTGCTCCTTTCTGCCAGTATTCCCAGATCTCCTCCTTGTCCCAGACTACTATCTGGGCAAGCAGGAGCGTATTTTGTGCCTGGCTTTTAGGTAATGCTAACAACCTAGCAACTATGCGTGTGTTGAACCAGCAGCCAGCAGCTTAGACTAGGTAACTCCTGGTTAAGGAGGTAAGGGCTCCATCTCTTAGGAACAGGAACAGAAATCCTTTTCATGATTACTGGATTTCACAAAATTTACAAATCTATTCTCATCTTTTAATGTCTAGCTTTAACTGGATTTGGTACAAAGCCAGCTCCCAGGTTCAATTGTTATTGAGAAGGCAGGCAATGGAGGAATGCCTGCTCACAATGTATTACCATGGAAACCTACTTCAAAATGCTGAGTTTACAACTGCGAGGGTACCAAGGACTTGCCCTCAGAGTTCTGACTGCTTTCAGTTTGAAACAGACAGAAGAAAGTTAAGGGATAGTTGTAAAAGGGGCATGGTTATAATCCATTTTTTGGCTATCTGTAGTTACTGACAGTTGTTTCTATAACATAAGCTGCAACTGCAGTTGTTAGTAACTGGATTTTATTACCTCCACATCGTAGAAGAAAGGGCAAGATGCGAAAGGTTAGAACCAAACAACCCTCTTGCTGCTGCAGACATGGCTCACTCAGATCTGCAGTGAGGCAGGCTTGCTCAATGATTTGAAAAAGTTTTACGATATCTGCTGTTTACATTTTCTTAGCTGCTCAGTAAATATGGATCTGTAGAAAATCCCAGTCGTGTTGGGGCATATAGCTTAGCACTATACATTTAGTGATGGGCAGTTCGAAAGAAAATGATGTTACCCATTATGTCACACACGTAGTCAGCATTATGGCTACAAATTTTACCCTTGAAATATATTCTGTCAAAAACACCGTCCATGCCTTGTAACATTTCCCTTCGCCAAGACAAAACTTGGATGAGCTGTCCATTACTGGAATGGCTTCAAAACCATCCCCAGGCAGAAATTATTTGTAAGTGTCCGTTGTTCACAGCTAAAATAAAGTCTCCTGCTACACGGTGTTCTGACGCAGCACAGTACTGGCATACAGCTCTCCTCAGCAGGACCATGACCTCCAAAATGATAGCACACAACTCTGTGCTTACTGTGAACCAGTAACACAGAAGTGTTTGCTTTCCTGTGGTTTTATTGAAAGCTAAAAATAATACTCTGCACAGAAGTACTTCCACTTGAACAAGCAGGACTACTTGTAAGCATCAATTCCAGCACATGGGTAAAGGCTGGGAAGTAAGGTCAGATATTAACTGATTGGTTACACAGTTGAACGCTGGGGGTCTGGACTAATGCTTTAATATTTGTTTTACATCAGTGCAATTCCACTAAAACACACATTTTCACATAACAAAAACCTAGGTAAATCACAGTAAATCACACCACTAAAAGTTAACTGCTAACACTTCACAGAATGGAGAAGATTTTTCTTGGTTTTTTTCAGTTCAATAATAGTAAGTGCCTCTTTGTAACATCAGGTTCCACACCATTTTCACCATATACAGATAAAGGTCTGTCTTCTGTTTTATTTTTAGTCCTGGCTGGCTTTTAGTTCACCAACAGCTATTTTCTCATCTCACGCCCCCAACTCCTTTCTCTGACAGGCCACGTGGCTGGAGAGCTCCAGGGCAGTGCCTTAGCCCAGAGAAGCTGCCCAGCCTCAGCTGTCTTACAGCCAGATGGGTGCAAGAACTGTCCTTAATTCCTCCAGCAAATACTCACCAGGTTTCTCTGCTCAGCTGATGCATTTTAGCCTTGAACTGCAAAATGCCTGTTGCGCATTTGTAAAAAGGTATCTCCATTAATGCCAAGTATGCAGGTTTATGGTGTTTATACAATAGGGTGAAACAAAACACTTTCCTCTGTGCCTAAAGCATGACTTTGGCAATTTATTGACCCATTTCACCATCTCATCCGTACTCCAACAAGGAAACTCATTATGAAAGTTGTTTCCAAACAGTACTACTGCTTTGCTGCAAGAACCTAACCTCTCAGGCAAGGCAGGCTTATTCTTCACTGCATTTCCTTAGGCCTGTGAGTTGACACATTTGTGTGCTCAGAAAATTAGGACTCAATGCAAGATGCATTTCCTCTCATTTAAACATTTACAGTAACTCAAAAACAGTGAAGAAACCAAAATAGGGACACACAGTATGAACATACTCTTCCACAGACCAACAGACAGCTGTGAATGATACCCAGACTCGGGTGGCTCTCCCAGTTCAGAAAAGAAACATCTCCCTGGCTTCTGATACATACTCCATTCAAAGTATTCAGATAGCCGATTTTGAAGTAATTTTAAGTTTTCCAGAAAAAAAAAAAAAAAAAAAAAAAAAAAAANAAAAAAAAAAAAAAAAAAAAAAAAAAAAAAGGCTATTACTTGAGTGAGAAGAATGCTAAGGTGATATTTTTTGATAAATAAATGCTTCTAGTATACAGCCAGTGGGAATCCTGTTGACTCTGGAACAAAGACATGTATAAAAACTTCAGCTATTAGATTTCCTTCTACCCATTTTTTTCGGGTAACCTGCACTATATAAAAACATTAATTTGCTCAGTTCAGGACAGATGTCCCAGTTCAAGAGAGGATATCCATTCAGGAAGTAATTAATTCCTATTAACTTCATGCCTTTATTTATAAAATAAATTCAATAATGTATTTACATAATTTTCTGAAATAAACCATTGTCTGATTTTGCATTAATTTCTTAACAGTTGCAGGACACATCATCTTACATTGCAAATCTGAACTGCAAACTGATAGATTGTCACAAGTTGCATTTTCCTCCCAATAGCTATAAAAAACTAAAGCAGAATTTCATTTTTGCTTTCATTTGCTAGCTGCCTTCTCCCTCTTTTACACTCTATTTTTCCTTCCTTTCTTCCTTTTAGACATTACCTCTCAAACCAACTTAATAATCTAATGCTTACTTGCAAAAAGTGATTTAATTAAGGAGTGAATCCATGCTGAACATTCTGCAATGCACACAAGCATGTGAAGTGCAGTTTTGGAAACAGTTTGTTTACTGTAAACGAAACTTCTCTCTCTGTGAGAGAACACCTGCTGAAGATAATGAAAATTCCACGTACTCAGTGCCTTGGGGAAAAAAATTGCAGCACTTGGAATATTTTTAATGGATTTACTAGTGAATATTCCTCTCTGAGACACAGTGTTACCATTTTTTCTCTTTTTTATTTCTTTACATATTGACATTACTTAAAAACACATAGATTTATTCAAGTCATCTTCAAAAATAACTTAGCAATTTTTTAAAACTGATTTTGCACTTTTTAGTGGAGCATCTACATAATATCAATACAAAATTTTAAATTATACAGTTTCAACAGAAATACCTTCTCATATCTATGTTTCTAAACTGCTTATTAAAGAGGGATAGCGTTACAAACAAATCCATCTGCTGTGATACCACTGTTCTCCACATTCATTACAAATAACATAAGTCAACATTTGTTCATCTGGATTTGTGTTTCGCACCCAACCTGGAAGAAAGAGAGTTCCTCTGGCGATCATAGTGACAGTGCAATCAAATTTTTCACAGCGCCTACATTTTATTTTGTTTGTCTGTGTGCCATTAATAACTTCTGGAAGCTGATGTTCCTGAACAGATGATTCTGTGTACAGAGCCCTGAGCTGTTTCAGTTCATCACTGGCCATTTCCATCACTGTCATCTCAGCAAAAGCCTTTGGACTCAACGTCCCTGAAAAAAGGTTATGTTTTAAGTGGCAACTTTTAGGGTTCTTCAGGTTAGAGATTTTGCTTCTGATGCAATTTTTATACTTTTTGTCATTTTTAGCATGAAGAACAAAAATATGTTCTTCGATTTCTTTAGATAGCTCTAGCCATTTATCAGTTTCTTCTTCATCTTTGGCAGAACCGGTCAAAGCTTTATAAAGAAGATCCGTACATTTACACCTCAGAGCTCTCATTGGATCCTGCTGCAGACTTGCGTCATTAACAAGAGGTTTAGAATCTTCATTATCAGTGTGTTGCTCCTCAAAAGAAGAAAGCTGATTCATGCTGCCTTCTGTGACGTTACATACCACATTTTTAACAGTTTGTGATGGGATCAAAATTTTGGAACTAGTGGTACCTAATGCCTCCTGCTGACATGGTCCTTCAGACAGCGACTGCTCTCTACAAACCACGCTGAGATGTTCAATTTCCTCTTTCACATACACAGAAACTGACTTTTTAGCTTGCATTGACTGAGCACAGTTATTCTTGTAAAGTGCTTTCCACCGTGATAATAACTGCTTTGCTTTCTTTTTCAACTCTACTGAAGGGCAGCTCTTGAGTACTCTGTATACAGCCTTGGCAACTTCTGTCCCTTGAAGATATTCTATAGCCATATCAACATCTTCAAGTTCTTTAAGATGATCCTCAATATCTTGGAAATTGTTCTCAGACAGTAGCTTTTCAATACAATGGGCTCTGTGTACAATATTTTTCTGGTCAGACATTTTTAAACCTGAAAGCGAAAAAATGTTTATCATATTTATTGCAGTTATGACATTATTTCATTTTCTGTATATTCTCACAAGGTTTTCTTTTTATTTTATGTTATTTTACATTATTTTATTTGTATACATCACTGGTTTTGCCAGCTTTTTCTTGAAATGGTGTACAGTAGTTAGTGGAGCAAATGCAAAATGCAGAGGAGCCTGGGTCCTGGAAAAATGCAAGTGGGCATGCTAGTCTAACTCATACAAGGAAAATACTGGCGGAAAGGACAGCCCACAGGGACTTCTGCTGGGGTAGGGTTAACAATTTTAAAAGTAGGGTATGACACTAATTTTTAAGGAAAAGCACAGTGTCTTGCCAAAAACCACACTAACAAAGACACTGCTAGCATAATAAAAATGTTTGTCAAACTTGTTTTTCTACACACACCACAACGGAAGTTCACAGGGAGATTCATTCTCAACTACTACAAGAAGGTGGGTAACTACACAATCAGGCTGCTGTATGAGATTACAGGTAGACTTTGTAGTGTTCGCACATTAGTAGACTCTAGTACCACTGGACTACTGAGGAGCAACGAGTTCTGAAATTCAGCATTTTTCACCAAAAGCACCAGATGATGACCTGTTGATGTTTAAAATCTAGACACTGTTATCAAATGATACGCTTTCCAAAAAATAAAAAGGAGGCTTTATAAGCAACCTATCTCCCCCCCTCACACATACAGAGAAACAATAAAAATATTGGTAGGGTTTTTACAGTATTGGTGTCAACAAATTGAATTTAGTAAGAATGCTGTTTTCGGAAAATCAGTTTGTTTTTCTATCACTGAAATTTAAAGTCTATTAAAAACCATGTCTGGGACCTTCTGCTATTACAGGTATTTGAATAACATAATGATCTCACACTGTTCAATACATTCTGTAATAGTTTCCCTATAATCTCCAAAGGCAGATTTGTAAGTAAACACTGCACTAATTTAATCTGAAAGCTGCAATGACACGGAAGTTTACTGCAAGACTCCAAACCCAGGGAGATCACTGCTGTCATCTTTCCAGAATGCATATGCAAAATAACCCTCCTCAGAAAAACTGACTTATGTCTCAACTTTTGGGAACCTGTATTAAACCTCTTTTTCTATTTTTCACAGTTTTCAAGCATCTGACTACAAACGAACTCAGTACAAGTTGCAATGATACAGAATAATAGAAAAATCAAAGTGGGTCCAAAAACTCCACATTGTAAGGTGCTTTTTTGGTTGCTGGTTTTTGGGGGTTGTGTGTTTGGTTGGTTTTTGCTTTTTTTAAAATCAGTCATCCCTGCAACTATACCCTAACTTACCAAGATTTTTTCACGAATCGTTATAATAAATGCTGAGATGTTTGGCTACCTGTGGTTTTGTTTTTAATAAAATCTGCAAGTTTCCACTTGGTTTCTCATAACAAACCCTTTAGTTAAAATCAAATATATAGGTTTTGGCACTAGAAGACTAATTTGGAGTAGGGAGCAATGTGTAGCACAGTTAAGTTTTTCACAAATTTGTTTGGTTTTGCGACTGTTGTGTATATGTTGTAGCCTGTATAATGGAGAATCATTGATATATGCAGATATTAGATATATGCGTTAAGAATGACCTATAAAACATACAAAGTTAGAAAGTTTAAGAAAATTTGCACACTCACATTGTTTTAGTTAATATTAACTTCTACAGCAGACAGATGAGATACCTGTGAATTGTTTTTTTCATTTCAGACTTTTTCCTCAAGCCTTGTTACTTCAAAAGAATAAAACTAACCAGCTAATGTGGGCATGGTATCTGACCAAAAACCACTGACCTAAATGACTTTTTCAAGCACCTGGTGGAGATGTCAGAGTTTTCAGGCCTTTTGAGAAGCTTTTATATGTCACCATAACTTGATACTAGGGATTTCTTCAATTACTAAACACTAAGTAGCTGAACACATTTTATTGGGAGCTGCAAAGCGAAGGTTTGGGACTACTCTGCACCAAGTTTAAGTAAGTGAGCCTGACACAACTCAGTGGAGCTTAAGCCCAAAAAGACACTCTGGTTCCTACATGACCCTCAACCTTTCACTTGCTATGCAAGAGATCACATTACATCTCTTCCAAAAGTTTCTCTTTATAGCTGCTAACAGAGAAGCAAGTTGGACTAGTAAACTTTTAACTGAGGTCCCCAGCGTTACTCTTTCCCTTGCTAGCTCTGGCATCATATTACGGTTTGATTATCAAGGCAGGGCAGCTCAAAAATAGTGACAAAACAGTTTCAAAACAGTGACATCTACAAACTCCTAATTGCTATTTTCGGAAATTCTTAAAAGTTAAAGACACATCCCTCTATATCCTAAAAAGTACCTAAAGCATTCTCCCATATATTCTGAGGCATTAAATGAAAAGAAAAAGGGGATTTCAGAATGCTATGTGCAAATTTACACACAAAAAGAGTTAATACTACTAACATATTCTCCTGTTTGCTGAAAAGAATTAAATGTAGAATGCAGAATTGAATGGTGTATTGTGAGTGCTGTGTTCCTCTTTTCTTAGGAGTTAGTCTTCTAAATTTGTGCACAAAACCAGTGTTTTGTCTGAAGCTGCATACATCCTGATTCTACTCTAGACAAAGTCATCTGCCTGACAGAGACTGATACAAGGCTAGCTACACATGTCCACATTTAAAGGAACTCATAAGCAGATTTCTTGCACCATCACTGTTTCCATGATGAAATCTCCTGAGAATGGGAGAAGAGGGACAAGTGACACAGCTGGGTAATTTGCATGCTCTGTTGATACAGCTGGGTAATTTGCATGCTCTGTTGCTTTCTGTGACCACCAGCCTAGCTAACTTGTTTTCTTCATGACAGAAATAAGTTCAAACTTTAGGTAGGGCCTCGGAGCTCCACAAAAGAAAAGGACAGAGACAGAGACCATAAACCTTCACCTGCTTCTATAATCCTGAACCACAGACCAACCTGACCTCCACAGTGAATGATCTCTGCACTCACTTAACCTGTATTTAAACAGCTCATTCTTGCCTGACATTTGGAAGTCCTGTGAAACCTCAATAATGGCTATTACAGAAACTGATTTACTACTTAAGAAGTTTCAGAATCAGAGAAACAGGATGCATTTCTCAAATACTTAAGTTGAACTCTATGCATCCTCATACTGAAAAGTACATATAATTGCATCCTCGCTCATCTGTTCTGCTGCAGGAACACAGAGAGGCTGTGAGAGTCGGAAGAGGTGTTTTCTTATGTAGGGCAGCCATCACTACAGCAGGACAGTACCCTGTCTCCCGAACACTAAGTAGCTGACATCAGAAAATGATGATCTGCTAGCATTTACTGTTTTTCATGCCATCTAGGGCAGAGTTGATGACACAGTTACATGCTCAACCAGCATGATTGCCCTATGCCTTAGAATCAGTTCTGCTCCTTCCAACGTACTCCACTTGAAACGTAATTTTCTTCAGTTCTTGTACCTATCTATGTATGTATTGTATTATGCTACACATACCATAAAATATACTTATCCAAATACAAGATGACTTCATGAATTCTCAATGTTTAGTACACAGGACTATGGACATGCAAAGAAATTACTACACATAAAGTGCTCTGCTGATAATTTGTCCATGCATATACTTTTACCCTGTGACAAAGGTGAGGTATTTTGATCTTTCATTGAGGACTATGCTTCATAGAAAGTTTCCTCTCTAACACTGCAGGGTGAGGATCCGTATGTAAGAAATGGTGCATTAAGTCCATGGATATCATCTGCTTTATGGTAGTGGTCCTTGCTTGTGATTATCCACCTGACCCTAGGCAGCCCACCAGGGTGGCAAGGTGAAGACATGCCGGTTTCTGTGGCCAGTCTCACACAAGAAAATTATATGGCCGAAAAAGACTCCTTCAGCTCCACAGCTATGAGTGGACATTGGCAGCTGGGGTGACTAACACAAAGCCTCTGAGAGGAGCTGGAGCCCACACGTCAGCATCTGCAGCGAGAACGAAGCCATTCTGCCACACGCTCATAGTGAATTACCTTACACTTAACGGACATCTACAGCTACTGAGAAGGAGTTGACTTATACTAACTCATCACCCCACACTAAGATGCCTTTTTTCTAATAGGCAGATCTAAGACAACCTGTTTTGTTTTTTTTTTAACCCTCTACCAGATATATAAAAGGCTGGTTTAGATTGGATTAAATGAAGTATGTATGTTCTACCTTAGGACTTTTTCCACACGTGCGCTAAGGCAATAAATTAAATTATTAGAAATTTTAAGATCTTCTTAGTCATGCATTGACTTTTTCAAGTTTATGCAACATTAAATTCAAGTACATAAATGTTACAGCAGCAGTTAAATAAGCAAACTGAAAACAGAATATGGACATGAAAATATGAACAATGATCTTAAAATAATTTTGGAAATTCAACCACCTAGCAGACTACTGACATTTAAGTCAAAACAATCACTTCCAAGGGAATACTTTCCTCAATATGCACAACATATAGTAAAGAGGTAAGACTGAGTGACTCCCTTCAAACTTACTAAGCAAAGCTAGGTAAAAGTAACAGAAAGAGTAAGTCATCAAAAATATACGACAAGAACAGAACCAAATCCATAATTAATTACTTCAATTGAGTGGGATATTCACTGGTAACTGGCAGAAGCACAAGAAACAGCCAGCAAAGAAACCACTAAATAAAGGTAATAAACATGTCTTTATCAGTGACAATAGAGAGGTTTCTGTAGGGAAAGCATTCTTGGAACGGTACTGGCTTTGTTGTGTGTACCTAGTTTGCAAACGATTTTAAGATCCTTCAAGATGAAAAGTAATACATACATCTGAAATACTACGCTAACTACTCATCATAAATTTCATCTCAGCTTCCAAATTAAAAGGCAGCATGGGGGGGGGGGGGAAGTTGTTTGTGCATTTGTTGCCCTATAAGTCAAGCAAGGACTGGATTTATCACCAAGGTTGACAGAGGCCATTATTTTACAGGATCAGAAATTACAGAGAGACCCCTGAACTTATAAAGAACATATAAGGTTATGAAATGGTTCATTTTATTACTGCTGGCTTCCTTCAAAGGATGAGGCAGAGTTCTTCTTTAATACTGGGAATCCTGCGTAGCATTTCATATTAAGTCTGGATGTCAAGGACCTCTTCTGCTTCTCTGATTAAGGCATAACATTATTTCCTCAGACAACTGCAGAAAACATGTTTTTCATGTTCTTATAGGGAGAAACAAGAAATTACTGATACAGTGGTAATACTGGAATGTATTTTCTAGCCAAAGTTCACTGGGAACCTAAGTATAGCAAGCCTGAGTTCTTTTGTGCTCAGACTCCTGTTCCTTGAACTTTGATGTTTCTGCTGTAAATCAGGGTTTTGCTGTTTGTGGAATGACGGCAAAACCTCCAGGTCCGGGTATGCTTTATTTTGTTACTTTGTAGAAAGAATAGTGGAAGTCTGTGATACTCGAGACAGCTACCAGATCTCTGACTGCCCACCGACAAGGGATTTTTGAGTTTTCTGCTATGTCAGATAAGCAAAATCACTGATTGAAATAAGAGTTATTTCAAAAAAATTAGAGAAATAAGAGTTTAAAACAACTCTAGGTAGTCTACAATATTTTTTCATTCTCTCTAGTTCTCAGATGACAAAAGTGAGGCTTACAGGGTGAAATAACCTGCCCAAGCTGGTTCAATAGGTCAGCTGCAGAACGAAGACCACGATCATAACCCTTTAACCCACAGCTCTACTTCTCTGACAAGCCCACAGTCCTAAGCAGCTGTTCATAATGTTCAACATTTGGGGGGGGGAAGATAGAACAAAGAGGAAGTTGGGGGAAGCCTCAAAACTTTCTGAAGAGAAAGCAAGCCTTTCACAGAAACCAAGCTGCAATTCCAAATGGGAAATTATTTTACCACTTGAGGGAGCTGTAGCATAGCAAACCCAGAGAGTCTTGTGAAATGTGCATAATGAGAAACTCCAACCTCTTAAGAAAAAAGATAAAACCATTTCCCTATGACCTTTAGGAGACTTCACATTTTTAGGGTACCTATTTGCCTAAATTTGGCAAAAAAACCCTGTAAGTCCAAAGGTGCTGAGATACAGACAGGAAGGAAAGGGTGCATCCCTTACCCAGTCATTTTCCTGTACATTGCTCTTTCATTCAACATTTTTTAAATTTGGAATTTGACCACTTTTCTACCTGATTTAATGCTATTTGGCAAATGCTGCTGAACAAATATTTGTAAAATTAACTGAATCGTACTCAGTCAGCACTGTTCTGCTGTCTTCCTAGTTCCAACTGGTAAGAAATCCAAAAAAAAGGATTTTTTTTTCTTATTAAATGAATCATGCATTTTTGTTATTGTAGAGATGCAAGAACAAAAGTACAAATGATAGTATCACAGTTTTGTGCAGTACAAAATAAACATCCTCATCCCCATCCAACTACACAAGGCATTTCCATCCTCTTTAACTTTAGCAATGCATGAGAACATCCGTTTGAATTCCAAGTGTCTATTGAAGGTTACAAGGTAGAGATTGACTCATATTTACAACGAGACTCTGAAATGCTGTGCTGATGAGGTACTTTCTTGCTAAATCATTAAAACCTCTCACACTGACTGCATGGTATAATGAGTCACTTGTGTATACAAGAATAAATGATGGTGATCAATAAAAATCTTGCAAGTCAATTTGTTCCGAAGTAAAAAAAGATCAGGCTACCTCAGGTTTAAAATATGATCATCCTGTAATAATACCAAGTTGAATCAGAACTTTTTAAAACAGTAAAATGACTAAGCAGGAGAAAACAAACAAACAAACAAACAAACAAACAAACCAACCCAGCCTGAGATACTTGCTGCTAACTGCAAAGTCAGCCCCTGGGAAAACACTGCCCCTTCCAAAACCATTTGGGGTAAATGCCTTGTCTCTACTACACGCCTTAGCTGGTTCAAAGCTATAGCCTATTTTGCCTTAGCACAGCTAACTCCCACTGACAAACCAAGACAAACTCAGAATGCATCCAAGTAAGTGTGGATGAATGTCTTGGCAGGGTAGTGAAGACTGAACACCAGCCCTCTTCTCCCTCATCCCAACCGCAGATGTAGATGATTTTTTTCTCCAAGGAATTCTATGTAATCAGAAGAAAATCCAGACCACAGCCAAGATAAAGATCAGAAGAAGCCAAGTACTCCTAACAGTGTAATAAATTTTGTACCAAAAATGTGGTTAACACTATAGCAGAGTCCTGGAAACACCAGATTTCTTACTTTGGGCAACTTAAATTCCATACAAACAATGAAAATGATCAAATGCTATTTTAAACGCAGAGCCTAAGAGGATATCAGAGAAGTCTCACAGCCAGTCTCCAGACCCAAAAACATTCCTTCATCCTATCTACAGTGGGAGAGCAGTTATCAAAGATGTCACCAAGAAATCATTTTCTGGGGCTTTTATTTCACCTTGGCAAAAATCAGAGCTCTTCCTGCCTCTCAGCAGGACTGCCTCCCACCCCTAAACATTTCTGAACTATACAGAAATTCATCTTGGAAGAATAGCCACATGAATAAATCTAAGTTACTGCAATAATAACTGAGACAATACAACAGTACTATTGCCAGATGCCCATGACCACTGACAGCTCACTGACCAAGAGAGTCACCTCTCGGTCAAAGATGCAGAAGCAGCAGAGTACGTGAGCTCAGGATTATTGCAAAACCATTCCCCAAAAATCTCTACTTCGCTTGCAGAATGCTATCACTGTAGTGCCAGAGGCAAAATGCATCTTTTATTCTTCTGCACACAACAGAATAGAGCCACAGTGAGCAAGAAAAGGAAAATTAAGTAAGAATACTACGTAAAACATTTTTTCAAGAAATTTTCCAGGACGACATCTGGTGAAAGAGTATGTGCATAATGGAAAGTAGTCTGATAGAGCAATAGCTTTGTTCTGCATTTTTTACATCAGTGACTGCTTGAACTACAGTGCTCTTAACTAATCTGGAGCTATACTGTCTCTACGCTGTCTCTCTCTCACTGGAACCGTTCTCCCACAGCTTTCTTCCCAAGAGAGCGAGTTTGCAGGGAACAGAAGGCAGAGTATGTCGCATTCATGTGAGGATGGACACAGTAGCCTCTTTCACAAGGCAAATTTTTAATCCCGATTTGGAGTTGCTTCTCCTAGAACCCCCATTTTTAATTAAAATAGAATTATTTCCTTTAAAAAATTTTTTTAAAAAATCAGTAGACTGCATAATGAAGTTATCAAGCCTCAGGGATCAACCCCGAAGTAGAGTTGTCAGCACATTTGTCTAGTAAGATCAAACAAACATGCACAGATTTAATAAGATAGGAAAAGCTGTTGCCCTTACCAGACTGCTTAGCCACTGGCTTCGTTTGACCTCAAGTATATAAGCTAGAGCTCAGGAAAAGACTCAAAATATTACAGCTACACCAGACGAAGAACATCTCTGACTTGTCTCACGGCAAAAAGTAGCTGAGAAAATTCTTTACAAATTGAACAGCTACAGCTGTTTTGAGTTCTAGGAGCTTCAGCTGATGTGACAGTGGGGGGACACACCCCAGCAGAGATGTACCTTGCTAATGGTTTCTTTTAATAATTTAGTTTAGAATTAAACTGATTCTCACCGAAAGATATTTTAGCTTTTTCTGTGTCTTGTCTGCCTTACCCATGTGAATTTTTCTACTGAACTGACTGGTTATCTGAGTTAGACAAACACCTTAAACCCTGAAAATGTTACAAGTAATGCATTATTCCACTGATTTGAAATCTCTATTTCTATTTATATGATTGACCTTTTTAATAAAATACTTCTAAGGAGTTAAAAAAAAGGACAAAATTTAGTTTTAACAAGTTACAGATTGCAAGTATCAAGTGGAGGTATTAGCTAATCTCTTCCACAATAGGATAGCTATACAGATTCACAATACATTCTAATACATTATGATTCAATGGGGCAATAATAAAATGCATTATGTAATTCACGGAGATTTGTCATTAACAGTTTCATTTGAAATGACGTATAAATAACGTGTGCTTCTATTTGCTTTAAAATTTGCACCATTTCACATAAAGAAACACTTACATGGTTCCTCTAATCTACAACCAGATGATTTTTCAGTATTAACTAACTTTACTCAAAATCATGCTTTCAAGTTTGGGCACAAGGTCACACAAATTTTCCATGGGGCTCTCTGTTTTTTCAAATTTTTATGACAAAGCCTTATCAAAGCTGGCAGAGGAATACCTATTCTCTCAGCCACTTTCCACTACTTGCCAGTATGAGGTACTAGCTGGAGGTGCCAGGAGGTCAAAAGTCAGGCTTTTGACACACAGGCTACATTTTCAAAACATAAACTACCATTTTGGCCACAAGTGACAAATACACATAGGAAAAGAAGAGTGTTGAATGAAATTTAAGCAGGTGACTCAGACATGAATTAATGCTACCTAGCTATGGTAGGGACACAGATTGTGACATACGTATTTTGCACTAATTAAGCTGACCTGCTAGAGTGAAGTTTATCAAGGGGTTCAGGCTTTTTGGGGGGCTGCACACATTTTTTCACAAATCATACAATATTTTTTGTGATTATAAATTAACAGAGTCTCTTGCAAAATAAAGAGTACAGCTTATCACCTGCACAAAAAACCCAAGCTTGCTAGAAGTACATTTGGCATCTTCCCAACATGCCTCTGTCATGAAGAGCAAAGCTTAAGCTGGGACAAGTAGAAAATGCTAATACCATTCCTATAACATCAGCTACCTTAGTATCCAATCAAAACTTCGCTGTGTGAAATTATTTTATTTGCACTTTGTGAAATGATTGCTTCATTTCCTAACATTCACGTTTTCCAACAGTAACAGATTTTAAAACAAAAATAATTTTTTATTATTATTGTTAAATTTGAAAGACAGTATGAAGCATATTTCACTATTTTCCCACAGCAAGAGGATGCTATAAACATTCTTCCTCACTCAAGAAACATACCAGGTGATACCAATATGATTTAAGCAGCTTAGTGTCATCGTTTATTAATTAACTACTTTAATTCAATAAAGTTTAGTCTCCTAAACTGTTCATCTGGACGGATGCAAATGATCATATTCATAATTCCAATCACTTAGGACAGCAAACCAGTCAAATAATTTCAGCAAGGCTGCGACATCTTCCAAGGGGAAGCTGGTTTCTTCAACATACATTAACTGTATTGCCTTATATAGGTAATGCTAACAGTTCCAGTTCATGAAGCACAACACCCCCCCCTCCCCCCACCACTGGGATTGTATCAGACATCTGGACTGCTCCCTCTACTCAACGTCCATGCACAAGAAGCATTCATAACGCCGTCCTCCAAACACTGGGAAATCATAATTCAAAATCCCCAATACACTGAGATTGTCTTATACACTATAATGCTTTTAGAAGTAAAAAACTGGGAGCTGTTCTGCATTTCTTCTAAGGTTGTAAGCCTCTAGTGTTCCCACCTTTCCTCCACCGACAAAATGATTTGGAGTTTACTTTTTTGAAAAAGAAAGGTTACACTGTCATGCACAACATGGCTCCACGGACCAGTACTTGAAATCAGAGTTTTGAGCATTCTATTGTAACTGTAAAAGACTGACAATACTTTCCCTGTTGACCTATAATTATGATAATGATGTTACCTCTCATGTTCCTGCTTGGTATTAGAGCTTTCCTCCACTATTTTCTAACTTCCTTTTGAATTTCTTGTTCATTTACCTAGGTAGAATTAATTGGGTGGTTTTTCTTCAAACCTACTGAAGTGAAGAACTTGTGAGCTGCAGGTTTAAAATTGGCTTTTAAGTGACAGATCTCATCTAACATTCTTGCACATCCACTTATTTTTCAGTCTCTGGAAATACTGTTTATATGCTCTTGCAGATGTACTAATTTGAAAACTGGACAGCCTCAGTCGAAACAAAGCTTTCATGAGGTGGATCTCATATCCTCCTTTCAGTAAGCTTCTGCATTGGCACGCAAGTCCAACAAAACAGACTGGCTTGCAGATAGGAGCCTAAATCAACACGTAAAAATGTACTTAAGATATCTAGTCAAAGTATATTTGTTCACTTAATGCTTTAGAAACAAAATGAGAGTCATTTTGGAGAGGCACAAGCCATTCTTTCTCTTGAATACATTTCCTTGACAAAACAGCTTTAAAGATTATTCTTATTCATATAGAACTAGCAAAGACTTTAATTCTAGCACACTACAAGCAAAATTAAATGTTCAGTTTCATGCAAATTGTACTGACAAATTAGTATAAAAATTGAACATGTAAGTAATAAAAACATGTTTTACGAATTTTTGTGAGCTTTTGACATCCGTCAGATGAACACAGACTTTTTATTGCTGTAACGTTCAATTTCTAGTTAAGCCTCGGCTCAATACTATTTCTATTTGTCATTCCATTGCCAGGGACATACTTACATTAGGTATTGCTTTATCATTCTTTTACAGGTTTTCCACTGAAAAATGATATAACTTTTTTGCTTTAAAAATAAATCCTTTGTACACAGAAGAGCACATATGTTCCTGACCCCTCTACAGAGAAAGTGTATGATATAATCAAAGGGTATTTGTAAGACATTATTAGTGTCTGCTAAAATTCCTTCTGCTAAAACACAAATACTTAAATATGAAAGTACACAACGTCTAAACATTTAAGAGTCTTGATCAAGACACCTGACGTACTGGTTGAAATAAGATGTGAAGTACACTTGAAATGGAATGGATTTTTATAGATTTAATTACTAAAAACAATACTACATTGAAAAGTGTGAACTCTTAATTCCTTTCTAGATTTATGCCAGCGTTTGATTTATCTCCAGACATCAATGCTGCATGGAGACCAATATAATAAATGCCTAAAAAATTCCCATAATGCTACCATCACAGATAACCATCCTGCAATTTTCAAGGTCAGCCTCTTCTATGAGTGGGAATTACAGCCGCTTATGATATAAATCAGTAGGGTAATTACAACTGCTGGCAGAAGCAGCCCAGCCATATGTATTTGTCTGAAAGCAGCTGACGTTTGCCTGACGTGGAAGCCAGCTGCAGATGACAGCTTGCCTGGAAGAGGTTTGGAGTCGGCCTCACGACGCCAGCAGCTGACCAACACCACTGTAACCTGCATCTCAGACACCGGCACAAGAAATTAGGTGGAGATCAGCCTGCAAATCAGCCTCCAATCACTCCCATAAAATGGGTGGGCCAGTTCACACAGCAACTGTGCTCCAAAATGTCACTCAGTAATGCCATGGGTATGCTAACTCCGTGTTTTTTCTCCAAATCCTTCATGAAAACCTCCTCAGGTCTGTTCCTCCTACACATCCTCAGACCCACCTAGTTTAAGTTTGATCCACTGCTGTATTGCTTAGGGGCGAAATGTCACTGCTCCTCAGACTCCTGGCACAGCCAAGGCAGAAGGAGAAGCAAGCGCGAACCCACCTACCAATGCCCCCCACTCCTCAGGGAGTTGTTACCGCTGTCCCCGTTCCCCTTTGGCCCCCGAGGCCAGAGCCAGGGCTAGCACCGTGCTACCAGGCAAACCGGACCTGCGGAGAAGCGGGGCAGTTTGTGTCTCCTGGGGGTCGAGGCCGCGCATGGGCCCCGCCCGCCGCGGGGCGCCATTTCATGGCGCTGCGGGAACCCCCACACCGCTCGCTCCTGCCGCCCCTCTGGACCTCGCCCCCAGCGCCAGGGCACGGGGAAGCGTCTCGGCATCACCGAGGATGGGGTAGCTGCGCGCCTCACTCCCGCTGCCTCTGGCGAAACACACAGCGCTAGTACCACCCCCCTGTCCCCCTCGTACCCCGGCAGCGGGGCCGGCGCCGTTACCTCCGCAGCGGGCCTCAACATGGCGCCTCCCTCCCTCTTCCTGCTCCGCGCCGGGCCGCGCCGCCGCCATCTCTGCGAGCGGGCGGGCCGGACTGCAGGGGCGAGCGGCTGCGTGCTGGCCCCGGCCCGCGGCTCCCCCTGAGCCCGGGCGCCGGCGGAGCGCCCTGGTGCGGGCACCAGGCCTGAGGCGAACACTCGCTTTAGAGCGTGGAGAGCCCCGGTTGCTCCCGCAGTGGGCGGGAGCTGCCCCCGGGCTGAGAAGCCACGTCCCGTTGTCAGACGGCCATGAGGGGCGGCGAGGGTGGCATATTCAGTGTGAGCTCCTGTGCTGTCCCCCAGGGCCACTGCAAGCCTGAAAGCACCCCGGAGAAAGCAGCAGCCACGGAAATAACTTGCTTTCCTAAGCAGCTCGAGGTGTGAAGGCACAGCTTCCACTGAGGCTGCTGCCCTGTTTTGGGCATTGCTCCGTTCTGGCATCTGACACGGCCATGGGGTGAAAGGGGCACCGGAATGCTGCCCTGGAGCCCCTGTGCTGGGCATGGCCTTCCTCCAGTGCCCGGCTGCGTGGTGGTGGGAGCCCCGCCATGCTGATGGAGCAGGAGCTGGACACAGGCCTTGCGAGCAGGGCTTTGGGAGTGCTCTGCTTGGGAAAGCTGGAAAAGCTCTTTGGCTCCCCTCAGCCCTGAGATGAATGAAAAAGTAGGTGATATTCATGTGATTTTAAACTTTAACCTCAGTCATGACATGGTCCTTCTCGAGCAAACGCAGCTCAGGAAAGACAGTGCGACACACCAAGTGGGGTAAATGAGTATCATTCCTAAGGCTAACGGAGAACACAAAAAACGTTGTAAAACTTCTTATTTTCAACATTGTACTGCATTACTTCTGGTATAGCCAACTAATCTTTTGGATGACAAACAGAGCTATTGGTATACACAGGGTTAAAGAAAATAAATATTATAAAACTTACTTCACGGGGTAACAGCTTTTGGATATAATGAAATATGCTGGACATAGCAGATTATGCAGTAAACACCTAAAACTTCATGTATTTTAGTCAAAGCAAAGGTATTTGTCATTGCCTTTATTGCAGTGCTTTCCTCTTTCATATATGTTTTACATAGGCATTCAAAATGATTTTGTAAAAGATTAATACTTCTAGAACTTTGTCTCTACAGCAAATGTACAGGTGTATGCTGGGGTTTATTCTCCATTACAGTAAAAAGTTGGTGTGATTTTTTAATATGTTTTTGGTTTTATTCACTAATGAGGCCTATGTTGCCCTCTGCTGACAGTAAACTGAACTTACCTACCTGAACTTGCCAAATATGTTTCAGCATGAATATCATGTATGGCAGACACACCTCTTTTTCCCTATATTCACATAATGAACATCACCAGTGCTAATCACAAAGAAAAAAAAAAAGCCTTGCATTGTTGTATAGGATGTAAAAAATCACATAAGCAGTTTATTAAATTATTGTAATGAACCAGTGATCAGTGTTCGTTATTGAGTGGTATCAAACATTTCCTTGCTAGCGCTGCAGTGGTTGCATTATACACTGATAACTGAAGAACCCTAAATGATTGCTAATTCTGTTTAATACTTAACTTGCAATGTATTTGTGCCGAACTCATGAATTCATCAGTGATTGAACACGTGGTGCAATGGTTAGCCCTGGCTAGCTGGAGGCCACAGCTGAGATCAGGCTTCCTTTTTGACTTGTCTTTGTGGCTCACACAGCAACAAAGTGTGGGACAAAAGCTATCCCAAAGAGTCCGTAGTTTTATGAAATGAGATAAAGAATTTGAAGGAGATGACATGACTGTCCAGAACTGGCACAATAAAGTAGCAGCAGAACAGGAACGCAGTCCAAGTCTTCCAGGTCCAAATGTGGCATGTCATCCAATGGCCTATCTTACATATTTTTAAGTATTTTGCAGCATACGTATGTAATGAGCTCAGCAGCAGCTACCATGGCAATATTCAAGAGTTCACGGTTTAGTTTCAGTTTGGGGCTCCCAGGATAAGGCTCTTGAATGCTACTTCTTTTTAACCTTTCTCTCTCTGTATGATTGTGAGCACAGTACATATAAGATTCCTTATATCCTCAGCTGAAAGTGCCTTGCCTACTGCAGAGGCAAAGAGCTCCCTGGGCAGGAAGGCACAAGAAGGAGCATGACTTGCTCCTTGTGATTAGCCCTCCTTTGAGCAGGGATCAAAACTGAGGATGTCCCTCTTGGAGGCGAGTTCGTCACTCAAAGGACTGCTCAGGCGTCTCCATTAAATTGTCTTTGGTCTAATGAGTAAGGGATCATTATTCCAGTTTCCCATTTACAAAACACAAACAATAATGCTTTCTCAATTACCCCTGAAGTAAAACCAGGAGGATCCGTGAAGAAATCCTGACAGAGTCAGTGGAGTGTTATGAGGCCAAGTAACTTGCCCAGATAAGTACTGCACAGAGTACTTAACTTGAGAGAAATTGAGATAAACAGTCATCTCTCTCTGCCTTTCCTTTTCTGCTATACATCCACAGCGAACCAGTCTGATGTTGGTTACTCAAATACTAATTTGTTGTGTGAGCCCTGGGGTTGTTGACATACACACAGTCTTCTTGAAATAGTAACTAGATGTTAAAGAAGAGAGCTCCCAAACTGTGATGACCACCAATAAGTCCATTGACTCTCCTCCTGAAGGAACCAGCAAGTAAATCAACTACAAAGTGATCCTGTGTTCCACCACTGCAGGACATGGTGGACAGCAATGTTGGTACGGGAAATATGGGAAAAATATACAGGAACTGGGTATGGACATGGGGCATTTAAATGCTTTATGTGCTTTTTGTCTTTTTCAGTGTGAGTGAGCATTTCAAGGGAAAATGCAGTTATTCTCAGATCATCTTCCTTAGAGGTAGAAGCTAATTTAGAGCCCCTGACTATGTAGATATATTATTCCTAGTCCTTTACTTTGCAGTCACCCACAATTAATTTTCCCATCCCATTTTCTTGCACAATCACTCAGTATCA
The DNA here is from genome assembly GCA_035582835.1 of Phoebastria nigripes. NCBI lineage: Eukaryota > Metazoa > Chordata > Aves > Procellariiformes > Diomedeidae > Phoebastria > Phoebastria nigripes. The sequence continues at coordinate 66,455 of JAYKAV010003113.1, forward strand.
CAAGATTCTTTGCAGTCAGCTTTTGGTTTGACTGTTTTGAACAATGAAGGCAAACTTTGTCACCTTGCTATTCACACTTTCACTGACCATTTTCAATAGTGCACATCATTGGGCCATCCTGTAAGTGCCCCCTTGCCTCTAGAAAAAGTGACTATTTGTTTTAACATTCTGGCAGTTTCAAAGAAGACAAAGAAAATTAGTACTGCCATATGTTTATATCCCAGGCAGGAAGGTGATGTTAATGAGTAATTCGCTGTAAGTGAACATGTGGCTTTCTTGAGTACAGGATCTGCTCTAGCAGTTTTTAAATCTGCTGTGAATGTTACTTAGTTTAGAATAAAATTAGTGCTTGAGGGAAGAATAGTTTTTCGGAGTGTTTTTGAAATACATTGTTTCTGACTACTTTATGGCATGTATTTCTCAAAGTTTTTATCATTATTTTCTATCATTTTATCATGTTTGTGACTTCTGGTTTTTTATGGTATTATATTGTAAATTGAGTCATGTTTTCAGGTGAGAAGACAACTCCTGATGCAGTACACAAAAATATCATGTATTAAGCTATCAACTATAGCAAGAAAACTATAATACTGCAGTGAGTCAAAACACAGAGATTATAGTAACTATAATAAACTGCAGTGAATCAAAATACAGAGATTTAATGTTAAACTGCTATCAGCCTGAAATCAAGGGCCAGATTCTCCTTGCCTGCTTTACCCTCCTAAGTCAGATTTACTGACTGCACCCCAGAGGTGTCCAGTTCAGCAAACAGATTTTGGGCATCAGCGTTAAGCACTGATGTTCCCTGTACAGCCAGCAGAAAGCGATGGAGCAGGCCAGTCAGCTCTGGAAGATTTAAAGTGCCTGAATGAGCTGCTAACTTTGCTATTGTCTGTGTACAGAATGAACAGCAGGAAATTAAACTTACCACCTCCTGCTCTATGCTACAAAAAAGGGCGCTGCTGCATGCAAACTGCCTCCTGGGAGTGGTTCTTGGAGCATTTTGACTCCCAAGCTCTGCCTGGGAATCGTTTGAGGGAGTGCTTGGAGTTGAGCCCTGACAAAGCATGTCTGTGGAGCTATTCACTGCTCCTGCACACCATCCAACTTGTTGGAGAAGCGCCATCTTCGCATGGAAATAAAAAGAAGTATATGAAGAAAAAAGAATGAAATGCTATTTTAAGGCAAGTCTAGGGAAATGCTATTTCCTTTAACTCAGACCTTATTTCTATTGGCATCAAATACACTAATTGTTTATCATAAATTGTATTATTCTAGATAATACTTAGCTTTGAAATATTTTTCTTTCATTTTAAAATGAATTAATAAAACACTTTAAATGTGGGATTAAAGTTAGCTTTAATTTGAGGACCTAAAAGGATCACTATTAAAATGATTGCTCAAGTCTGTCTAAGGAGAATATTCTTCTCAGGGGTGTATTTAAAATAGRAATTGGTTTAATGCATTACAGAAATTTTAAGAAATTGAGAGATTTTCAGACAGAGTGTTAGACTATTTCCTAAAAAAAAAAAAAAAAGGAAGAACCTTCTAAAACATTCAGTCATGCTTTCATTCTTTACTGAATCACTGAAGACTAAATATTCCCCAAATAAAAAATTAACAATCAGTGTTCTCTCACCAGTTCTATAACATGCACTTCCTGAAGAGCTGGGGTTTGGAGGGGGGAGGGTCAGAGAGACTGAATGTCTAATTTTGTTGAAATCAAACTTTAAAGTCAGGTATTTGAGCGATTAATAACTATCAAAATTAGAAATTCTTTTCCATCAAAAATCTTTTGCTGTGATGAGCTTTTATGTAACAGTACACATATGACCAAATAAATTATTATCCACATTTTCTTGTTATTTACCTTTTCATTAATATATTGTCATTAATTTCAATACCTCCAGTACATGTGGGTGTATGACTCTGTCCTAAAAAATACAGCAATTATGAAGTAAATACGAGTGGCAATCAGTCATTGAAAGCATCTCTCCATTATCTTCATATTTATGATCCTTAAAAATTGCAGTGGGGAATCCTTATTTAATGTATAAAAATAACATCTAATAGCTGGAAAATGTTTTAAGTTCCTTTCAGTTGCAGGTTACAAGATAATCACCTTGTGGGAACATGCCTCAGCATTTCCATGTGTTCAAGGTTGACAAAATGAAATGTCTCCTTTAATTCTTTTGGCAGTTGAAGAAAAGTGATTGAAACCTTTTGTTACACAACCTTCAAGATTAAGTGATCACAGCTGTTGAGTAGTTTTTGAAGGATGTAGTATAGATTTGGGTAATTAGCTAGAAGCTCTTTTTTTCCATTAACTTGTAGGCAGAGTACTGTCTCCAAAGTTTATTATCAGACTTAAGAGTTGCAAATGATGTTATCAAAGTTCAAGCCACATGATTATAGCATACTTGTAACATTTTCAAATACCCCCAGTGCAGTTTCCTTGCTGTCTAAAATAATCAAGCAGATAATGGATTTCACATTTCACAGTAACGGAAAACTGTCAAGAACATTTTTGAGGCATTAATGACTGTGGGCATAATATGCCCTTTAACTGTTTTCATCTGAAGGAGAAACATGTATCTTTTGCCCTGAGCAGTTGCATCGTTTGAATGAATGTTGCAAACAATACCAGTTAATTTGCTGATGCGCTGATGTGGTTTATATGAATGTTAAACATAATGGATTTATTTTGTTGCTTCTGCAGAAGCTATCTTTGAATTTAATCACAACAAAAAAGGTTTCAGTTTTGCTCTTCAGATCTTATTATACTAGAACTATTTTTATAATCTGCTGTGATGCAAGCTATCTTGTATCTGACAATCCATTGCAAACAAATGAGAAACAACTTCTGCATCTACTACAGAAAGCCTTATGGCAGCTATTGCAGTCTCTACTGATCTGTGCAAATCATTTTCTTACTCGTTCCATGAAATGCAAAATCTTTCCTTTTTATCTTGTCTTTTGGGTGGAATGCTACTACTAAAGTAATTGTCACAGTCAAGGTTCATGGTGGGCTACCATTCAACCAACAACAAATAAATATCGGCATATCTGGCTCCGTATCAGACCATGTTCATTGTGTTTACTCTCTGTTGTTTGTGTATTGAGCAAATATAGTCTTTAGACATTATGCCTTCCACAGGCAGTATTTATCTTTCCATGCCAAATAACTGCACATGCGAGAAATGCCTAGCTGCACTTTTTTAGGTAGACTCGGTTTGCTCCACATACATATTTCAAATATATCATTTGGACTGTAATGCTTGAGACTGTTAACAATTCTTAGGCTTCTTAGGCTTTAGGGGCACTGCGTATGTGTAAATTATTGCTGTTTGAAGCTAGACACAGAATTTGATTTCAGTAAAATTCATCTTTTATTTTCTCAGTCTTCAGTAATGGTAGTTCAACTTCAGAGAGTCAGACGAGGAGGAGTGAGTCCAGAAAAAACTTGTTTTACTTTTCTGCCTCATTCTGACCAGGTTCTTCAAGCATCCTGAGATCACAGTCAGCATACGATCCACTACTGAGGGAACTTTCCCCTCGCTTTGAAACTCCCAGAGTCTTTGCCTGAGATTAAAGAGAATTTGGTTTTCTCAAGTCCTTATTCTGTAATTTCCTCAGCACCTCCAAAGACACCAGGAAAGAAATTCATGTCAAAGCTGAAGTCCATGTACCGTTCTCAGAGCACCTGTTCTGTAACACAAACCAGTTCTGACAAAGAACAAACATTTCCTGATTACATAGCTATTGTAAACTTTTCAAACATTTCCAGTCTTGCTTACCCTTTCCTCAGCTGTGTGCAAAGTGCAAAAATACTGTGTTTCAACAAGAAATGTCTCAAGCATCCCTGACTTGCTTCATAGGTGCAATTCAAGGTGTTTGAACTTTTGGAGTTGTATTTTGTTAAAAAGCTTAGGTTCGTGTAGGCTGAATTCTGTAAGGTTATTTAGTGTTTCTCTATCATATTCTATTCAATTGGTTTGGATGTCCCCTTCTTCGTAACAGAAATAAAATAAAGAGCGTCACTATAAACAGTGAGCAGTCAACCTAGAAGGGGATACACAGAGCTAACCAAGAGGAAAATGTATGCACGCACGTTTAACTGAACATTGCCTGAACCAGGGCTTTTCCATGGGCATCTCTGTCCCCTTGGGATTCAGACCACTTCTACTTTCAGAAGAGATCACAAGACAGGAGAAGATGGTCTTGTCCTCCACAGCATTGCCATTCGACTTCTTTTCAGAAAAGGTGGAACCTGGATTCTAGACCCTCCTCAAATGTGTACGTGTACATCTATATGTATGTGTATGTGTACGTGTGTGTACACGTATGTGTGTGTGTGCGCATGGGCGAGCGTGGCGGGGGGTGGCAGGGTGGCAGCTCCGAGTTTGTGGGAGAAGGTTCTGCTCACCTCCCTGCTCCTGGGGATGGCAGATAGTCTCCATCCCTTTTGCTGAAGTTTGAAAGGATATGAAGGGACTCGCAACAACGATATTTTTTTTCAATTGTGTAAGAAGGAGCCTTATTGTGTGGCCACTGTCTACTGGAAAACGAGAACCGTCCTTTCACACCTCTGTGGGGTAAAGTAGGCCTGCAATCCAGCAGGCACCGATTTGTTCCTGAAGGTCAGTACATAATGTGAAGTTTCTTAAGTGCTTAAGTGTTAATAATAGGTCATTCTTTTTGTTCTTTTTTTCAGTATCAGTTGGTAACGTCATCTGTTAATGATGAACATTAAATGTTTATAAAACTATAAAGGGATAATTTCTAAACAGTGATTTGTGTGACTCAGACACTGACGACAAACAAGATATTTTACATACTTTATTAGTAATGAAAATATTCCTCAAAGACTTGACTCCGTTTAAAACTTCCATAGCTCCATGAAGAAGGAAATAAAGCTCCTCTCTTTCCTCTTACTTGTTGAATAGATTGAATATCTACACACTAAGTAGGAAGTTAAAATTACATCACCAGAAGTAGTAACATCCTCTTAAATACTGCTTTATGTTCTTGTGGAGTAGAAGAAATGAAACAGAAGACTTAACAATAGTCTTGAAAAGAACTTTAAGGAATAAAAGTATGTAGAATTTGTAAAAAAGCTAGACAAATAATACTTTAGAAACCCTGACCTTGAATTATAAAATACAGTAGTGCTACACTCAAAGCATGTATTAGAATAACTCATAAAAAAGTGTACTCTGCATCTTGCACATGTCAGTTTTTCTGTTTTCATTGCTGCATTAAGTACAAGGCAGTTTTTATGGTTTTGTTTTTTTTATAAAGAAAATGATACAAAAATACACTACTAATAAGGCAAATATTAAAAACAGAATTAAATCCAGTATACTCAAATATCCATTATCAGGTATCTTCTGGGCATAGACCAGAAATTAGTATAACATTGTCCACTCCAATTTCTCCAGTTTTGCCCTTCCCACGTTCTGATTCAAAAGTGACCTGTCATAAGAAAAGAGAAGTACTAACAGTGAAAATGTAGTTTATCCAACCATTTAGCAACTCTTAATGTTAATTAGTTATAATGCTATATCTGAGGAGTGTTTTATCACAATACAGGACTTAATGACTTAAATCCTTGCAGTTTTTAGCGTTTCTGTGTATTATTTGAACTAGACTGATAATCCTCTGCATAGATTTACAATACCAAATGGATTCCTTTAATAAGATTACTTATTTTCATTGTACAAAGAAAACACAAATTGAGTGAAATCCTATTATAATAATGTAGTTTTATCACAGTACGTGATGTTAGTGCACTCCTTTTCTTGAAGACATTACAACTGTTCATTTTTGATCTATTTGGATCCTTAGTTTTTGGGTGTAATACTATATATATATTTACTCTCTCTCTGTATATAGTATGTGTATATATAGTATGTATACTATATAGAGAGAGTAGGTTCATTTTTATGAATAGGATGCCTGGGTTTTTATTTTATAGTCTGATTCTCATTTATGTAAGGGCTTTTCTACATCATTCCAGCAGTGCAAAGAACCTTGAAAAGAGCTTGCATTTCATTTATACTCACGGTATTCAATTATACAGTAGAAGCCTTTACACAGCACTGAAAATATTCAGTCACATAAATGAAAACCAGGCCCTAGCATTTCAAGGAGAAGCTTGCTGAAGCCCTGACTGAGGCAGTTTTCTGTGCACGGCGTTCCCTGTTGGCTAGTATGTCCTGCTCCTGGGGTGATTGCCCGCCCTTGATTATACATGATGCCTCCTTTTGCACTAATTATCTGGTTTAGTGTGGTTTGGGAGAATCCTCTTCTATGAAACAAGGATAATTTTCATTTTTCCAGGAATATATGTATGCTTCTGTTGCATGAGATATTAAACAGAGATTTTCATTGTTTGTGTTAATTTATGATCTGATGCAGTTTTTACAAAATGACAGGATTACTGGCATCAATGTTCTAACCAACTGGGGTAATTCAGTTCTGAAATTACCACCAGATAATAACTTTTCTGCCTCCTAAAATCTGTGCTCCTGTTTCCCATTTCAGATAAGCCTTTCAATTGCCAGTAAGCAATGCTTATAAAACAGTTGGTGGAACACTTGAGGATTAGGAAATTAAGCTGTTGATTATGGTATTTGGCTTATAAATTGTGTTTTACTTACACTGTTGGTTGTTTCAGCCCCCTGAAATATCTCTATTTTTCCAGTTCTCCACCTTTCATCTTTTCCTTTGTTCTGCTCCCAGACAGGAGCGGTTTTTTTGTTTGCCAGGAACACTCGAAGTTTCCCCACTCTCTCACCAGCAAGCCGATAACTGAAAATCAAGCAGTAGCTGCTCTTTGGTTTGAGGTCGGTGAGGAGAAGTTTTAGACGCCCCATATCCTTCTTGTGCCCCACAAAAGCTGGAACTGCCATGTAGTACCCATCGCCTTGTAACAAAAAAAAAAGGAAAATGGTCTTGTGTTATTTATTAGCAAATTGAATACGTATTTGCTAAGAAAAATACACGGAATTACTTGGGTTACTTGAATAATTTAAAATCAGACTGGAGAAAAGCAGCAGGGAGGGTACTTTGCAAGGAATAAGCTTGCACTGTTGGAAGTCAGATCAGTTTACAGAGGAGATCAGTTCATATTTCACTGGCAATTATAGTCATTCTTCCTTGCACTATCTTTCAAAGGCAAAACCATCTCAGTTTTTCAAATGCAACAGCCTGAATCATGCTGCTGTGCCTCTGTGGTCAGACCATTTCCAGTACTTGAGGTAGCTCAGTACTCTCTCCACTGTCGTCTGCAGTGATGACAAACTCATAAAGGAACTGATAGCTTATTCCCCAAATCCTGGAGGACCAATGAAATGACAGAGACACACAAAGTGATAAAGGGATAAAACATCTGGGCCCATAAATAAAGTCATAATCAGCAGATATAAGTTCGGGGAGACGGGGTAAGGTCAGGGTATGGTCCTCCTGGAAGTGACATTGCAGAGAAGGGACTTGAGGAAAAGGAAATATATGGAACAGGAGAGGAAGGAATAGTGAAGAAAGATTGGCATGGAAAGACTGTGAGGGAAGAGGGAGAGAATGTGTGTGTAGGAACTGGAGCAAGTGGCCTGCAGGATCTGCAAGATCCACTGGTCTCTACTGCAGCAACTTCTGCAACATCTCCTGTGTCACAGAGGAAGAGACATCCTTTCAAGCAAGTTTCTTCAGCCACACCTTTTTATATACACCAGCACAGCAGTCACACATTGCATTTGTGGAGTTCTTTCTGAGGTTTTAGCAGGCCTGCAGTTGGTACCAGGTCAGGTATCGGTTGCTCTTGAATAGCCCCCCTGCCCTTGGGTCATTCTGAGGAATGCTGTCACTAGTTTGTCTTGAAGAGTTTGAGATTTCTGAGCAGTTATCACAGTGCTGTCTAAGCCATGTGAGTGACTACATTGCCACATCCATCTAAATGGCAGATGTGTGGTTAAATGCCCTACCAGTCTTGGAGAGACACAAAGCGTAACTAATAAGGTTTCCATTGCCTTGTACCCTGCAATTCTGAACAGTTACATTCTAATCATTTTTCTCATCTTTTGATTCATTTGTGTTGAAATATGTTGCTGATTACCGGTTGCCACTGGATATTTCAGAGAAACAATTTCCACTCCCAGCATTCTCTGCCTCCTTTTTTCTTTTATAAAGATAACCCACTGATAGGAAAGCTAATTCTTGATTCTGTTTTCCCCTTCGTCCCCCTTTTTTTGGAGGGGGTGAGCCATCAAATCAAAGCATAGCTACAGGACAGATATTTAAATACCTCTATCTCGATCAGCAGGATTCCAGTCAAAGTCATCATCAGCATCTTGTCTCCAGTCGCAGACCCCTCGACTGAAGCTGCAATCAACTGAAAAAAAAATTGGCACTGGAGACTCAGAGATAAGAGGAGCACTATATCATAAGTACCGATAAAAACAGTTTGCTCTTTATTCACCCAGTTATGAATGTATAGGTCATTCTAAAATTATCTACAATCTGAGTTCAGATACTGTTGACCTAGATTAAATTGCAAAAAAGCAAAACATTAGAATTTATGTAGTAATTCTTTCTTTAACTCACAGGAAAATCTGTTGTGTCTTTTTACTGCCAATCTCCCATCTGCACATGAGTTTATATGCTGTGACTTCTGTATACTGAGTGCCTGCTTGATTGCCAGGTATAGTTAGTTTTAGTTAGGTGTTAGTTTTGAACTCTAGCATCATAAATGGTTTGGGATCTGCCAACTTTAGAGCTTTCCTCCCTCCATTTGTTACACTGATGTAGTTGTAATCAGCTGAGATGCTCAAGCTCCAGTTCTATCCATTGAAAGAGAGAAGCTGGCCTCCCATGAGAGGAATCCTTTACGTCAGCACTTGATACTCATACTACATGGAGCTGGGAATAGCCCAAATCAGTTGACCTTTAGAGCACGCTGAAAAACGGTGTCACCCAGAGCACACCACAGCCTTCGTGACTGTGCAGATGAAAAGCATTACATACACAAAGAAAAAAACACTGTGCAATGCAAGCATGACAGATCAGATTAAGAATAATATGCCAGCCATCTGAATTTCCTCAGAAAGAAGCATCCTTCTTGCTCTTTTCATGCATTCTGTCATGAGACAGAGAAGTGCAGTACTTGGCATTTAGAGAGTTTTATTGTATAAATCCATTGTTTCTGAGACTACTGCTTTCTGAACTGGAAAACCCCCACTATCTTACCCTTAATGTCAGCCAGCATATCTGTCTATTTTGTTTTGTTTCGTTTTCTGTAAGATTTGGAAGCATTTGTGGATTGTTTTTGGGTGAAACCCACCTTGTCCTAAAAACAATCTCAGCTACAGCCAATCCCCGCATGTCAGCCCCTGCCCACTTGGCTGGGAACTCCCCAGGATGATGCTGCTGCCCTGTAAATGCATCAGCTCAGTACGATCTCTCAGTCCCCCCTTTTGGATTCTGCTTTTTTCCGTGGCTCTCATAAGCAGGTCCTTACAGTCAGCTTCGTGATTCTGTCCATCACAGGGAAACTGTCTCCCACCAGAAGAGCAGGGGAGAGTGCCCTTTGATCTGCCTTTATGCTCTGCTTTGACCAGAGCTACACTGCAGTCTGTTATAGTTCCCAACAGGCAGTGAAGTTTTCTGTTTGAAAGTCCATGAAGCAGTTTCCTAAGGCATGGCAGAAGCTTAAGTTGTGTACATAAATTGACAGGTCTTGGACCTTGTATGCTCCCCTGACTGATTTTACAACAATTTTTTAATGTGAGAAAGAACAGGTAGTATCATCTTACTCTGATATCCACAGGACTTACTGATGAATTGGGAACTACCATAAATTCATAGCCAGGCTATTTAAGATTCAGGGTAAATATTTATTCAGTCTTGTTCACAGGAAACTCCTATCAACTTCTGACAGAGGACCAGGAGAAAAACCAAGAGAATATGGCTGAAGGACATTGGCATATTGTTGCATGCTATCCAACACTCTTCTGACATGGTCTCATTATATAGACGACAGAAGTGACTTTATTTTTTCATGACTATGAAAAAAATCAAGTGAAATTCAATTGCAAGTCAAGTTTCAGTGTGGGGGAATTTTCTATCCATGGCTTATAAACAGTTAAAGTATGTTTGGAAAAGGACACAAAACAGCTTCTCACCTTGGAACTAGCAGAATGGTTTGGCCAGATACTGTCTCTAATGCGCTCACCAAACCGTTGTTTTATGTTAAAGGCTTTTAGGTTCTGGCTTGGCTAATATAGGTTGTCATGAAAACACACAATACACAGGAAAAAAAATAATCTACCTTCTTGCTCTGGTCTAGACACTGGAACTTTCCTCTGTGCCAGGAGAGGGCCGAAGGCAGCTGCTTCTTTCACCTTGGGAACTAGGGAAAACAACTTGTCAAGTTTTGAGTCAACACGGGAACAGAAAATGGAACTTTATTCCTTTATACCAGTTGCCATCATTTATTTAAGTAACTCAGTGTATGTGTTTTCCACTCCACCACCAAACTCACATTCCTAACCCCAGTTAGATAGTAACTCTGAATTTTAAAACTTTGTTTAAATTGCTGATTTCCACAGCACTGTGTCTTCTAAGCTGTGGGCAATGGAGCCACAAGATTCACAAGGTCATGAAACGTTGAACATGATCTTTCTCTGGCGTGGTGATCTGCTTTCTTGCTACAAAACTTCAACTAATGATCGAAGTACCTGAACTCTACCAGACAGCGAAGACGACGACTCAACGGCTTGGCAGCACTTTGCCAAGAGCAGCCTCAAAAAATGGGTAATGTCAGAGACTTTGTAAAAGCCATAAACATTGGGGGATCAAAGGCCCACAGCTCTGTATTCAGGCAAGCGATAGCTGGTGCTGCTGTAACAGAAGCCTCAGGAAATTATTTTTCTGAAGCCGTACTCTCTGCTGTGGTACACGTTCTCCTGCAAACCTGATCAGCTCTGCTGTCTGTTGGGAAGGAAGGGTGCAGCGACTGCCCTACCTCTTCCTCACCCTCCCTGCAACAGCTGGCAAGCACAGCCTGATGTTTTGATAACCAGTCCTGGTGGAAACCCCCAAACAAGTTCTGTTGTAAAAATTGGCTGACGTGTCTTGTGCCAAACTGGAAGAGCCGGTACAGCAGCACAGTCAATGAATGTTAGATGCATTCTCTAAGATACTGGCCTAAAGGAGGTAGTTACTCAAGAAGCACTGTTTTTCAGCAGCAGCCTCAGAGACAAAGGCAAAATCTCTCCTGTCTGATGAGTTACAAAGATATAGAAGCTTGCAAACTCTTATTTACTCTAAGTAATACTCTAAAATAGTCTAAGTATTTTTAAAGTTCTGTGATTAAGCTTCTTTTGTACTATTTTAAGTGATTAATAGAGAAGTGCACTCACTAAAAAAAAATGATAGTCTCAACTTCTTTGTGCAGAGCCTGTGTAAGTATGTGTAAGTAACTAATCACACATGAGGTAAGGGGAAGATCTGCTTTCACTGGCAGAGGATTCTATCCTTTGCAAACACATATGCAGATGATACCTATGATATATACATACACACCTATGAAAACAGGAGGAGCTTAAATGTGCCATTTTAGAGGAGGAATGAGGGAGGATCCTTTGGATTACTGCTTACAGAAGGTGTTAGTGGAAAGCCTGACAGGCTGAAGTTCACTTTTCAGCCACACCATGTGGGCAGCAGCGCTAAGAAAAGCTCAGACTTCCTCAACAGTGCCAGATGATAGGAGCTATGGAAATGGAAATTACTTTTCCCTACTCAGTGTTGTATCGTACATGCTATTAGAAAGTCGCAAATGCCAAATATTTTAAAAGTCATTACTTTCACATGCATGCACATTTGTTCAGAGGGGAGTTTGTTCCCGTGAGTTCCACTGAGCTAGGGCTTTCCATCAAAATACTCCAACATACTCACAGTCGTAAACACATACTCAATTTTAAGAATACACTTACAACCCACTGCAATCCGGAGCCTCCTAGCACCATAAAGACTATGCCATCTACTTAACCTTTCTTCTCCTTCAAAACTGTCAAAAATTGCTCTGTGTGTACACCAGAGAAAACACACACTAACGAAGAGGCCCTGGAGGCACTTCCAGAGGTGCTGAATAGAGCCGAAAAAGGAGAGTCATGCAATCTTACGAGCTTTCTGATGAATTGCCAGGAGCGTGTCCTCTCTTGTTGCCCTTGAAGCCTTCCCCTCGCCCAGACCATTGCTTAAATCACCTGGGTAATATTCTTACTTAAGGCAAGGATTAATGTATCTTTCTCCAAATTAATATATGTCTACATATACACATTTAGGAACAGGCACATAGAGATTAGGTGTTAAGTTTACTGTCATGCCATAAACTTGGCCTCGTACTTAGTGAAAGAGGCTCAGGCTGTGAAAACCCTTGCCAAAATGAAGAGAGCTATTAAAATATGATCAGTTCTGGAAAGAGTGGAGTGATTTAACAGAAGACAACAGCTGCCAGAATGATTTATTTATTGAGTTATTGAATTACACTTGAATTCACTTGAGGGATATACATGCAGGTGTAGCTGTGTGCTGCAGATGCTTCAAGTGAAGAACTGTCATGCACATAAAAAGAGCCAAATTTTGTATCCAAATCTATTTTTGTTTTCAGTGTCAGGCATTACACTCAGGTTCTCCATTTACTGGAAGATATCACCTGCGTATTATGAGAAACCGTGAGCTTCAGCTTACAGAAAGGTTTCCAAGAAACCTTACTTCTTGGAATGTGCCTACCTTTTACATCAGACCATCATTGGACATAGCCAGGATCCAAAGTTTACCCCCTCCTAAGTACTAGGCAGGAGTCAGGATTGCTCTTTTCAGCTCTTCTTCTGTCAAGTGGTGCTTGCAGAAAGGCATGCCTCGTCTCGTGTTCCCTAAGAACATACTCTCACCAACAAAAGCTCACACATTTTAGGCACAGCAGGGTCTATCCTTCTTTCTGTACTGCTGGTGCCCACCCATCTACTTATCTGCAGCACTAGCTACTATATAATCTCTACATATAAAACCCTTCGTATCGTGGTGCCACACATTCTTAACCGTTGATGCCATCATGATACTCTTATGAGCTAAGATGGGTTGATCTTACGAGCAGGAATTAGTGGCAGAGAGAACTAATGCTCAGGTCTTCAGAGGTACCTATGTAACTAACTACCACCAATTTCCATAGGAGTTGTGTCTATGAATGTCTGTGATGAGCTGAGCATAAGTAAATTGGTGACATTCTGGTCCTGAGAACAGCCACCTTGTTGCTGACACAGGTTCTTGCATCTGCATGAAATTCAGTGTTGCTATCTGCGACATATATCTGAGTATTGCCCCTGTTCTGAGGAGGGGGAATCTCTTTGAGTCATGTTAGATGCAGTTTGTCAATTGTACTATGTATCAGGAACTGCAGCAAGGAAAGAGACTTTCTGCAAAATAGAATAGCCCCAGCCAGCTCTATCTGGCTGAAAGTACTTCCCTGAAAAATAATAGGACTCACATGAAACAACTCTGAAACTACTGAGGATGTCTGCAATCATGGAAACGCTTCTTAGCAATAACCTCAGAAAATGAGAAAGTAGTGCTGAAAAGAAGCATTGAGACATTGTTCTAGTATAAACGTGCCTAAATAGAGTGCCATGAAGGGGATTTAGAAACAAATTTATACAGGAGACTAGAATTCCACTTTTAAAAACACCAGGCTTACAGGGAGTGCTGTGCATAATGAAATAGATGAGGTTTGAGAGCCACCTCCTAGCCCTCCCCCTGTCCAGGGACCTTTAGATAGCTAAGTAAAGAAAGATAACAGACTGCCACTAAAAGATATAGCAAAAGAGCTAGTTAGGTTCAAGCATATCCTTTCGTACAGTGCACAGCAATGTCCCCCTAGAAGTGCAGGCAGACACCAGTTCACTCTGCCTGTCAAACAGGTTTGTTAGCACTGGTCTGCCAGTTGCACCAACTCTGATGACATGACTACTTGGTTGGAGCTGGCTTGCACCCGGCTTGCTGGGAGCACAACTAAAGTGAGCTCAGGTCCGCCTGAAAAATACCACGTAGATAGATAGACCCTCAAGTCAGTCTATAAGTCAAATAAGGGGCAAGGAGGTCACAAAAGTGATAGGAAGCTTCAGGAGCACATCTGGAAAAGCACTGCTTGGACTAAGCTGCAATACTAAAAGGTTCAAAGTAAAAAAAAAAAAAGAAAATAAAAGAAAAAGAAGCCGAAACCCCAAACCCAACAAGCAGAAGCTCAGTAGAATAGGTCTGTGGAGCACTGTTTTATGGGCACCCTTCAGAAACACTACAAAAGCACTGGTAAGTGACTGGTAAGTGACTCTGTGGTGCTAAAGGAGCTTACTGAAAACAGTGATAGATTTTCCTTTATGTGCACTTGGTTTCACCTCTCTGCTTTGCCAACTGCTGTATATAAAATTACTTTTAGTGCATTTGGAAATGACATTTTTGTCTGAAAAAATATGTCTGGGTTTATAGCTTGGAAGTAATTTTCTGTTTGTCTGCAGTAGTGCATGTGGTATCCTTAAAGCTTTAATTCCCTTTTTTTTTTCCTGTTAGTGGGACTGTATTTCTTATAAATCATCTGTGGCATCACATTGAGCTGTTGCTGAGGCAGCTATACTGGAAGAACAGATATATAGCAGAATATAAGCACCCATGTATTTAAGCGTGCTAGTTGTGGGCAATGTGGTATATTTTTATTTCTTGTTATGGCTGTTTGATTTTTCTGTCCCCTGGAAAATGCCTATGCCTGGTTTTGCCTAGGTAGTCTAGTTAGTCTAAATGTAAAAATAAAACACAAAATTTGGGAAAAATAACTCACTGTTGGTAATTCTAACACGTAGAATTCTAAAGTGCCTGAAACTGCAGCATGTGGGAACTCTCACAAAACCAGTACTCGCTGTCTTTCTAACACTGCTCTCTGATGTTCAAAGCCCATAAATAAACCCCAGAAAACCAGAGTGGGCCCTCTAAAAAAATCAAGCAGAATACAAGAGGTAGTAAAATGATGACTAGCTTCCTATATATACAGTATATCACTATGCTGGACTGAAAGGAATATGCCACACCTCTGCTACCACATCCTCCTCTGAAAGAATTACATTTGCCAGATGTGTGACATCTTTTGAGCCTTTTATCTATAGCTGTGGACTGAGCAGTGGTCTGAGCATTATTCGCTCACACAGTGGTCTAATGATCAGAAAAGAATAAGATTAAGAGCAAACATCCTGATTAACTGAGAGAGTGCTCTTGTTCAGAATTAAGAGCCTAGAACCCGTAAGGGAAACGGTCCACTTCTAGTATTGCCAAATAAACCAGAAAACCAAAACCTCTTTATCATTCGTGGTGCTATCAAAGGAAGGGGCTCTGTAATTAACATAGCTGGCTACGTGATACTACGGGAGTGTTTTAAGCACAATATGAGTTTCATAAATTGATAAAGTACACAATACGGAATTTAGTTGCAGTTGGCAATACCATTCTGGATTACGAATGGTACACGAAAAGCACTGAAACGTTAGAAAATGACAGAATTAAGGTTGTGCACTATAAGTTCACCCCTAGCTTGAGTGCAGCATCTGTACAGTCATTGCTTATATAACCAAGGACTCCACCTCTCTGTGTCTTCTTCCATGTACAGAAAGGACATTTCTCACACAGTAAGGAGATTTCCAATACTTTGGTTTACTCTCATTTTCTATACATCTACAATTTGTGCAATCAATAGGACAGAGTCCTATTTATTAAACTGCACCTTTCACAGCAGGACAGGTCCTTCCTTCACACTGAACAAGGTAAGGATCCCATAGAAAATAGTCATTTAAAGTCATTACAGACTGTATCATAAGGTATAAAAATATAAGAAGAAAAATTTAAGTTTTCACAGATGACCTTAATTTTGACATTTCTTAAATGTTGGTGGCTTCACTTTGCTGTCTTTAACTATTGTATTTTTAAAAAAAACTGTGAGTAGTAGTTTTCACGAAGGTCCTGTATTTTGATAGCTGGCCTATTTTAATAACTTCAATCTCAATATAATAATTCCTTTTTTCCCTACAGTATTTTTCTGTGTCTCCCTATATGTTTACTATGTAGTAAAACTACTATAATAAAATAATACATAAATTTAAAAATAATAATTAGGATCTCTGAAAAGTGTGACCTATCCATTTTTCCTAATTAACTACTCTTCCTGGAAGACAAACAATACGAATATTAAAAATACAAAAGGCAGATGCTATGTGAATACTTGAGGGGATTATATGGAGGAACTTAGTGTGGTAGTAAAGGAATCACTGCTGAATAGACATCAACAGAGGAGGAAAAAACCCGATGTGTAAATTTACGAGCTGTAAATTTGAGCTAATCATGTACTCCAAAGGATCATTCAATATCATTAAAAATGAAAGTGTTTTTAAAGCCAAAAGTTCAAACAATGAAGTGCCTGGATCATGACTGAATTTTTATAATAACAAGGATCAAGTATAGCATATGAAAATTTAAAAGGAAAGGAAACACAGTTAACATAGGCAACCCATCCTGAAAGAAAAATGCAAATGGCACAATGCCTGAAGTCCTATACATAGTTGGTATCAAACAAGAAAGCCATAAATAATACAAGTACACATACTTAATGAAACTACATCTTGGGCATACTAGTATCCCTGTATAAAGAAGCACACCAACCTTCTGGCAGTATCCCCTGGTGACATAAAATCTCTCTGGTATGTTCAGCATATAAATCCCTTATATTAATAATGGAAAATTCCAGCCAAATGTGACTGGAACAAAGACAGTATAGGCAAAAATACAGACAAAACACAGTGCTTTAATATTTTCAGGCAATAATATTAATTGTCACTGCTGTCAGTTGTAGTGGTAGTTTTGTGGAGACAAGTAGTCTCTGCCTAGCCCAAGTATATGGTGTTCAAATGTGCTGGTTTGGTTGAGAAAGTCCTTGGAAAAGAATCTCACCAAACATCATGACAAAAATCTCCTGTATATTATTTTGACTTGGCTTTTCCTATGGACAAAGGATCTTCCCTGTGCGCCCTCACTCAAACTGAAATCTGGGAAATGAATCTATTCCAAATAGTGTAGCACCAAGTACTCAACAGGAAGGTTACATGATCCCCCTTTGCAACTGCATCAAGTCACGTAGCCCAGTACCGGAGAGCATGTTCCCCTTGTAACATCAGGCACAGAGAGCAGAGCCCTATGTCCTTTTAACCAAAAAAGATGGTGACCCAACCCTGGGGGCACTATTTCTGGCAATCCTTCCTGACCTGTCCAAGCAGGTTACAGAAGAAACCTGTTGAGATGTCTGAGCTACCTTCCCCCATCCATCAATCCATCCATCCATCACAGAAGGGCAGAAAGGGTTAGAAGGACTGACTTGGATGATTTTTTTTTTTTCTAACAGGCTGCCTTGCCTCACAATTGAGGAAGCAGAAAAGCCCACAGTCCTTTATGGCACAGAATTTTGAATAACAGTATTACTTACAAGTATTTAATTTATTATTTATAATATCTATTAACAGAACCTATTAGTACTATGCCCCTAAAAGCGCTAGACCACCAATATTCTTGCAATTCTGTTTGGAAAGAAAAGCTTTTGTTCCTACAGAAATCACAACTACGGGGAAGCACACTCTTGCCGAGGGTAAATATCCCTTCAGGTTCCACTAGCATTTTGCAGTTAGCCAATCTCTTTGAGTCCTTCCCAGTCTAACCACATTTAGCTGAATGTATCTGGTACCACCAGTGGTGGTCAGTTCACACCATTCTCTTGGTACATGCAAGCTCCCCACCAACCTACCTTCATGAAGTCGCCATATATATTGCAACTGTCTTCTGCTCACTTTCTCCATACTTCCTGCAAAATTATGGCCAGCTTTGGATAATTAGCATGACTGGGAAGAGTTATGTCCTTCTTTAGGATGGTATTTTAGTGGAAATGTGTGTGAAACAGAATTCTCTAATCGTAAAAGTATGGGATTGGCCATCAGAAGCCCTGGGTTTTATTGCTTCTTGTGAGAGAACAGAAGCAAGTCACTTAATCCTTTGGTCTGAGACTCTCAAATGCATTTGGCAGTACCAGTATGGTAAGGCTGAACCCCAAGGGTAGCTTGCCATCCAGTGAAAACTTCAACCCCAATTTGGCTTCAGCTCCTGCACCTGCTACCTCTTTTAGGTAAGTGATTTATGAAGGGATCCTTAGAAGATGGATAGGAAGTGGCATAAGCTTGTCAGGAGTGAAAGGCTGAGTAAAGAGATAGGCTGAAGCTTAAGTAATGAATCTGGTGTGGCTGGCCAGAGAGACAGTGGCATCCTGAGCACAGGATCCTCAACTTTGGAGGCATGGCACTATTAGCCAGAAACTTTTGACAAAAAGCAGAGAGATTGAGTATAGCCTGGAGCTTACAACAGTCATTGGAGAAGGTAAGGTAGGTTGAAGTCCCTGCTGTCTGTGCAATACAGATTTTGAATTAGGGGGGGATCTCCTGTATGCTGGCTGAGCTTCCCAATTTATCAGATAGAAACATGAACATACTTCTTCTGCTCTGGCTGTTGGGTTTTTGAGGTTTTTTTTGTTTGGGTTTTTTTTTTTTTTCAACCTGAGTACCTTGCTGTTCTCTTTTTGTGTTGGCCCGTATGCCAACTGCCTCCTACCTCTGACAGTGACAAGGTCTGAAGAGGGCTCTCAATACACAAAGGTCCCACCATGAAAGAGAGAGCTCTATCTATCATTCCCTGACTTTGGTAATCCCACCCTGAGCTTTTCTTGTTGTGCAAGGAAGGGCTTGAAATGGCATGTCAGTCCTGAGTATTTTCACCATTTGGTCTGGTTAAAAGCTGACATGCAGAAATGCATTTTTGCATGTGGCTAGGTGGCAGCTGTTTTGATATTTTGGAAATATCACTGATTCCTGAATTGTGAGCTTATGTGCTTACAGTACCAGAGAGGCATGTAAGCATCTTCCAGGATGCAGGTCTACACACACTGGATACCACTATTTTCTAAACTGCTTTGAAATGCTCAGTTGAAAGTATAGAATGAATCATAGAATCATGTAAGTTGGAAGGGACATCTGTAGGTCACGTAGTCTGACCTCCTGATCAGGAGGTTGCTCAGTCATATCACGAATATCTCCCAGGATGGATATTTCACAACCTCTCTTCATACCTGTACAAATTTTTGTCCACCTTCATGGTGAAATATTCTTTTCATTATATCTAATCAGAAATTTTTTTTTGTTCCAACTTGTATTCATTACTTCTTGTCCTATTGATGTATATTTTCAAGAAGAGTCTGGCTGTGCCTTCCCTATAACCTTCCATTAGATAGTTGAAGACAGCTGTAAGATCTCCCCTTAGCCTTCTCCTCTTAAGGTTGAAAAAAAGAGTTACTCTCAGCCTCTCCTCAGATACCATGTTCTCCAGGCCCCTGACCTTGGTGGAGCACTGCTAGGCTCATGCCAGTATGTCCACATCTGTCTTGTAATGGAGAGCCCAAAACTGGACATAGCACCTCAGATGTGGTCTCACAAGTGCCAAATAGAGGGGAAGAACCACTTCCCTTTTTCTGCAAAGCTTCTTCCTAAGCAGTCATCCCATGTCTGTAATGTTGCATGAGGCTTTTCTCTCCCTTTGCATTTGCTTTTGTTGAACTTCTTAATGTTCCTGTCAGTCCATTTCCAAAACCTGGCCAGGTCCCTCTTAATAGCAGCGCTGCCCTTTAGCGTATGGGTCACTCTCCCCAGTTTGGTATTGTCAGCAAACTTGAAATATGCCATAAGCGCTCACTGTTAATATTTGCAGGAAAGGAGGAGGTTGGTGAACTAAGACCTGACTTCACTCTGTTTATCAGCTCGCTAGCGTAATTTGGGGAAGCAGTATTAGTCTATATCCTTAGCCTGAACTGAAACAGGCCAATTACCACTGGAAACCAAAAAAAGGCAATTTTAGGAGAAGAGTGCCTTTGGCGAAGAAGCTTGTATTCTCAAATGTATTTAGGTGAATAATCACATTTTTTCTTGGCTGTCTTACAGTAGCAATATTACAGACCATTTTTTCCAGAGGACTTTAAAATGATCTTTCCTTTAAAAAAAATATACTTGCGTGTCTTTTCAAATCAAATAGCAACAATTTGAATGCTAACTTAAACTTCATTTGTGTTCATTTTTATCATTATGAAATATGGTGCATCATTTTAATTACTGTGGGATAGTATTCATTATTTTTCTATACCTTGGAAAAGAGAAAGTATCATGAATAAACTATTAGCAGGGTGTATTTTTCATATTACATGTTTTTGCCACTACCTTGAAGAATGTTTGACTGAGCCAGATGTACTAAAAGCCAATTAAAATGCATTTGAAAACTTTAAAGAACACAGCAAGAAATTGCATAGCATACAAGATAATAGTTGGAAGGAAACACCTGAAAGCAGACTGAGGAAACCTATGGCAATCTTCCTGATAAATGACTGTCAGAAATTAAGCAAGACTCCTGCTGAAATACCATCAAATGCTTTAAATTTGAGAGTGTCCATTCAGATAAACTCTCACATTTAAACAAAAGGAATAAAAAAACCCCTCTGTGATTCACGTCGTTATTTTTCTGTTGGGAATGACATGAACAACAGTGGTGCCTATTATATGGTCTATATTATTTGAAACACAAGGACACCGAAGTCTATGTTTTTCCTCTGAACAATGCACGCTACTTAGGATGATGAGTATGCCTATCACGAAGCAAAGCTAATTATTGTCTTACTCGTAATGAAGCAGCACACTATCTTGTTTTGCTGGGGCTTCTGTGAAGAAAATGGGGAGAAGCTACGTGCTATGTCTAAGCTGCTCTGGAAGCACAGCCTGCAGAGCGGCTGTCAGGACGGCGCACTCCTCTGCTCACATTGACTGCAGACAGATTCCCCTAAAAGGGAGATTCGGTACATTTAGTCTCACCAGTAGGTATGTTAGGTTGCTTTTCATTCTGTACAAGTAAATTCTGATAAAATGGCTGTAATGTTTCATGTTGATTTTGTTAGTTTCTACATATTTTTACATTGAAACCAGATTTTTAAAAAAATGAAGAAACTTACAAAAGACATCTCCTCTAAGGCTTCGCTCATGGTCAATTTGATTCTCAAAATCTTCCCTCTCCTCTTCGTCTGACTCTTCCGCCTCCTCTTCTGCAGTAGCTCCAGTTTCTTTCTCTTCCTCAGTGTAGCTCCCACCAAGATCAACACCACCTTCATAGTCCAGTAACTGCAAGTGGGTCTTAGAAGCTGGTGTCACAGCTGCTTCTGGGATCGCATTCTTGATTGTTTCATGCTTTTTCACACTGTTTTTATGTGCAAGAAGTTTCTTAATTGTGTCCTTAGCTGTTCCAGGGATTCTTGCAATTTCCTTCACTGACTTTTCAGGGATAACTAGAACCAAGAAGAAAATATTAAATATTCATGTAAAAAAAAATTATCCTTCTTCAATTTGTGGACTACTAAAAATTGTCCATGGAGGTGTGATTCCCTGCATAACAAATGTCAGCCTACTAGCAATGAGCATTTTTCTTAGCTATCTTTTGTGAACTTCTCTGGCCTACCTTTACTTGCACCACAGGCTGAAAGCC
The DNA here is from genome assembly GCA_035582835.1 of Phoebastria nigripes. NCBI lineage: Eukaryota > Metazoa > Chordata > Aves > Procellariiformes > Diomedeidae > Phoebastria > Phoebastria nigripes. Next base: position 88,151 of record JAYKAV010003113.1, read on the forward strand.
ACTGAAATGGAGCGTATTTTGAGAGGAGATACATCAAGCTGCTTCGTGACATTTCATTTAGCTCTAAGGGATATTTAGTTCTAAGGGGTAAACCCCAAAACTTCAGAGGGGCATCCAAGAATGCCCAATTATTATCTTCTTGCAATTCCAAGGTGGACTAGAACATAAATATAAAATTTCCTGAGATTTTTACTATTTTATGATTCCTCTTGGCTACAAAATACTAAAAGGATAACCAGCCTTGTAGTATCTTGCAACTCTGGATTCTGCTCAGAAACACAAAGGCTGCCAGAAGTGAAAAACTTAAGAGTGAAGTAAAAGTCAATTGAGATTGTTCAAATCTGTAAAACAAAAGAAAAAAATCTGAATTTGGGGGTTTCCTTATTATGAAGTATAATGAAGTCAAATATCCTCTATATCCAGGCAAAAACTTCAAAATATTCATCGGTAAGAGGACATTTTTACGTTTACGTGGCAGCCCTGATTTTCAAATCATGCTTTCCTTGTCAATGTTTTGAGTTTCAAGACACAAGCCTTTTATTTCTTTTAAAATTCAATTTTTCTCTCTCTCTACAATCATCAAACTGTTTGAATGCTTGAATGAGGGACATTTTTCATAGGAACCCATTTGAAGATGCATTTTTAGGGATGTGGGGAGGCAGGATTGATTTTCCACTAGTGGTGGGACCCAGTAGCAGCGCAAAGGGCTCCTTTGAGACAGTATGTTGGCCAGCTGTTCTCCCTGTTCTCTTAAGATAGGAAAATTACCAGTTTACATGAAATGAGGAGAGATTTTAGTTACATATTATGAAAAACTTGCTTACTATCCTTGCACATAGTAAAACACAGGAGCAAGCCACTTAGATTATTTGAACTGTATCACTAGAAGTTTTAAAAAATTGTTAGGCTACGATCTGTCATTAATATGCTGGACACGATCTGCCTCAGAGCAAAAGAACAGACTAACTGATCTTTTTTAGTCCCTTCCAGATGTACTCTTCTGTCATCTGACAAAGACTGATGGCTCTTTGTGCTGATGGCCAAATCATAACTGAGGGTTGAATCCAGGCCTACTTCGGATCAGTTTGTTCAAGGTATGTGTACGGTACAAAGCAAATTCAAAGGAGAAATTATGGCAATACTGCAGCTGTTGCTTTTTATCAGCAACATCGGTTGCTGCTCAACATCAGTCGAGGAACACCACTGTGCCAAAGCTAGGTCTGGAAGGGTTTGTGTGACTAATATGCAAGTTTTAGAGAAGACATAAATCTGAGGAGTTCTAGTTTATGAGATGATCCCATCCCACCATAAGAATTCCACTGGAGTTAACCAAGTTCCTGCCTGTCATAGTACCAGAGCTACTGAGGAAAAGAGTGTCCTTGGGGTTTAAAGTCCATGGCAATGGACTTTGAGGCTTGAGACAATGAGGCTTTTGAATCGACTCAGGATTTCACGACTGCTATGACATGACCAGTCAGTATGCAATCATATACTCAGCCCTCTAGTGTTGGCCACAGCCTGAATCTGTGTGGGTTAGGAAGAAGGAGTGGTAAGTAGGATAGCACAACTGTGTCATAAGCTACTGACAGCCTTCTGCAGTTTGAGTCCTTTATTTGAAGTACCTAGGAAATAGAGCTGAGCAGTTCCAGTGTGCTGTACAAAGGCTCTTCCATAGATGGACGCCATTTCCACCAATGGGTCAGAATAGCCTTATATACTGCTTCCTATCTTTGATTCTCAATCAGTATTGATGCTGTAGTGTCTACAGTCTTTTGGAATTGCAAATGGTGGAGGAAGTCAGCTATTTTTATTTCCCTCTGCTTTTGCTGTCTAGTGATTGCATTATAAGGGCAAGAATATGTTCCTATTTTGCTCCTCACTTTGTAATAATAAAGACTTTATAATAGTATAAAGGGACAGATGGACTGGACTTGTAACCTTGGGTAGTACTTTTTTCTGGGTGCTTCTTTTTATAGAAACACAGCAGAAGAAAAAACACCAGTTAATAAAATAGAACTGTAGTCAAGTAGGAAAAGGGGAAAGTTCCCTGAATTTATATTCACTCCTGGAAAATACAATCCTATCACTGTGAATTCATCACATTTTATTTACAGCAAATGCAACTACATGCTATTTAGTATCCCAGGAACAAAATCAGACTCTCTTGGTGTGCTCACTGGAGCATTCAGATTTTCTGAGGCTGCATTTGGAGGTATAAAGTAAATGGTTGCCAATAAAAACTAAATAAAAATTGAGGATTTTGTTTTTATTTTCCTTTGGATAAAACTTGTAGTCTTGCTTGTCAGATACTTGCAAGTAAACTCTTTACTAATAGTCCACTAAGTGAGCCTTTCCTCTGGAGGATGATGTCATGAAGGATGTAAGGTTCTCTGGGTCTAAACTCAGAATGCAGCAATAAAAATTAACAGGAAAGCTTCATTCCAAACAAATTTCCTCTTGACAATCAGTAACAAGAAACTTCAGGCTGTTAATAAAGAGGCTATGGAGATTTTCAAGGCAGGACCGACTGCTCAGCAAACCTGAACATCTGCTTTTAGTTTCTGCTTTGAAGTCTTCCTAGTGAAATGAAAAATTCTTACAGCTCCACATAATAACCTCTGTAGTGTCAGAAAACCAATCTCCTTGTATGTGCAAAACTAAGCAGTGCAGAAAATCAACTGACAGGAGTGACAAAAATAGGGGGATGAAAGTGTATAATCCCCACGTGCTTGCAGACTCCAGTTTGCTGCTGCAATATGAAAATCTGCATGCTCATGGCGACAAAGAGGGACTAGGCACCAAGCATATTTTAGGATAAATCACTAGTATCCTTCTAATCTGCATTCAGCTTTAGAGTAGCCAGAGGTGTGGATTTAAGGCTTTTTATGTCTACCCATAAATTGCAGGAGRAATAATCCAGTGTAAGGATAGACCACCTTAAACGCAGTCTGTTCTGTTGAATCCACTCCTGTGGGCTTGCCTGAATGAACAGCTCACCTTCACTGACAATCTGGGGTGCTACAGGTGAGGCAGTGATTTTTCAGGACCCTTTGCCCCAAGACATGTATATAAATGCACAGGTGTTGCTCACAAACATTTGTGCATTTATCCATCCATGTGACTGCATAGAGGATTTTAGAAAGTGAAAACAAATGGAGTGCCTTTCATCCCAGCTCTTCTTTATGCACCTTCCATCAGGAAGCATGTAGATTAACACCTCCTGCTCTTACGCAGTTTGTGTTTATTGCCCTAGTATGAAAATATCTCAGCTTTCAAAGGTATTTTATTTCTTTGAATTAGAAAGAGATGGAAAAACAAAGGCAAATGGTGGCTGAGGGCTAAAAGTAAATCTTTTCTGTCATCAGTTGCTGTGCAAGATTATAAAACCACAGAAATGGCTTGGTGTAGGATGTCTAATGACCAAGTTGTGAAAGTTGAGTTGGAAAAAATAGAGAGCACGCAGCTGCCAACCCCCTGTCTCTGTGCTGTATTGTGTAAAGGGAAATACTCTGGGGATGATACAGGAGAGGGACAGACAGTGGTCTGTTTTCCTCCCACACGCCCTGTGACCGCAGCCGGCGCTGGCTGGGGCTCTGAACATAAGGGGGCTGCAACAGGAGACAGCTTGCTCTGCACTCCAGCAGGCACCGCACTGCTTCCACCTTYGCACCTAGCAACGTATTTAAAAACCTGGTGAGAGACAAGCCCAGGAGGCTGGCTTACAAGTCCTTTTGTAGCTCCCTTTGTTGCTTTTGTATATAAAAGTTGGAAAGGGGATGAGGGATACAGACAATCATTTACCATGTTTAGGGGAAGTCTGTAGATGWGAGTAAAGATTAGATCAGCAGGACACGGTTTCAGAAATCATTCTAAAAGTTCTCAACCTCTTTTAGATAGTCTTAAGAGAGTCTGAAAGCTTTCATAGATAGGTTAAAACACATATTCTAGACTATTATTCTCTTTTATGCACCATGGAATATCATCTAGCAATACGTATTTCTAGCCTGTTTCATTTCTAAAATTCTTACCATCTTATTTAGGGAAGGATGCTTTGAGAAATCAGGGCAAGTTCATCACGCTGGACTGTGCTTAATACATGACTAAACTAGCCAGCAATGCTTCCAGTAGGAAATGTGGTATGGCAAAAGCTTAAGTGTTATTCATTAAAGGATGACAGCAGTATTTGGGTCCATACTGAATTAAATTGTAAGAATCTCACCAGTGATATGACCAGAATCGCTTTTTAAGCTTTGAAATTTTATGATGTCAAACCCAATTTTTCTCAGGGAAGTTAGTAAGAAAGCAAAATCATATATGGGTTTTAGGGGTTACCCTATGAGCAAAAAAGGAACCTGAGCAATACAAAAGGGACAAAGGGAGTTGTCATGACTCTGTATTGCCGTTTAGATATCCAGCAAAGCATAATGAAGAATAGTAGCCTCCGCCTCCAGGCGGGCAATAACAAGAGTGCCATTGTTGAGCTCCTTAGAGTGACGCCTGAAGGTTGTAGGCTTTAAGTTAGTACTGCTTTTTCCTGTTATTTTGCAGTTTCCTACCAAAAAAGTGAATCAAAAATAGGTTCATTTTTCCCCCAGGAATCTTAATTGCTTATGGAACCTTGTGAGACCCTATTCTTCAATAAAAGCTGGAATACACAGAGAAGCATGTGGTGAGGGAAATGTGGTCTTTCAATGCACAATAGGAAATCAGGAAACACATGAACCTGAGAACAGCAACAGATTGCAAGAAGATAGAGGCCAGATGTGGAAATGGCTAGGACACTTTTAGGGACCATTTGAAAGGTTACACCTCTATGGATTCTCAAACGAAATGTATGCTAGAGACAGTTCAGAAACAGCCTCTAATGTTTCATGCRTGTAGGAGTGTTGAATGGCAAAAGGGTGCCTGAACAATCACAGGTTGTATCCATACAAGCAGCACTGTTTGCAGCCTGATGTTTCAGCAGGTTTCTCCTAAGTTAGTACATTGACATACATATTAAATGAAATAATTTCCCCCACCTTCTGTGCAAAGGTGAATTTTACATTACCTCACTTATTAGGTTATTTGTTAGCATGAGGAGATGTAGCCATAGAAGTTTCATTATAAACAACGTGCTTAGTTACTCACATTTCATACTCTGACAATTAAGCTATATATTAAAATGTTTTCATTTGTTATAAAAAGCTAATACTGCTGCCATAATAGGCAGTTTGTTATACACTGGAGACAACTGCTATAAAGAATTAATGGTTCCCTGTGAAAGCAGGATTCCCACCCTGTGGGAATAATTCTGTGGAGTACTGAGGACATATTTAAGAAGCCTTTCGTTTAGCTGCAGCACAACCCCAGGCCCATCTGTTGGGAGCTGAGATGGGCTGCAGGAGCCGCAGCCACCGCCACCAAAAGAAACGTGAAGCCACAGCCTCAGCCCCCAAATTCCCAGGATGGTGTTCTCATCCTATTAAACCCAACAGAAAAACTTCCTTTGACTTCAGTAAAGCCAAAGGTTTTCCACAGTTGCCGTATGACATGGAGAACACTTAGCATTTCAGTGTAGGTTGGTACATCTAATTGCTGTTTGTGTCACTGTTTGAAAAAACATTTTCCCCGACAGCAAAATGCATGTCCTGCCCCCCTCAGTTACACTGATCAGACTTGTTTTTGAGGATTGTGGTAAAAATCAACTATTGAAACATTCAAGGTTAAAAGAACCTCCTCCTCTTCCCTTTAAAAAAAGGTATATGATGTGTGGGAATTACCACCAGATAAACCAGTCTCTTTTTAGCACCACTGCTTTTYAGGTTTTACCTACCACTGACTCTGTATTTTTTTCCCCTCTATTGACGTATACATCTTTCTAGCTAGACCCTTGCCTTTTGACCTTCTGCCTATGGCTCTGATTTCTCTCATTACTGTGCGTTACTCCTTATCCTCTCTTGCATTAAATCTCTTTTCCATTTAGTGTGTTCTACTAAGTTTATAAATGCACAGCTCCTGCCTCTTCTCAACAACTAATGGACTTCAGTAATTGGAAATATGACATGAGGAAGTACGCAGAGAGAGAGAAAACAATTTAATAGAAAAAACAGTGAGAAGATAGAAATCATCTATCTTCGGCACTGATTTTTTTACAGGACTAGACATTAAAAAATGCGTCATAGCCTCTCCACAAGCTAAAATATTTCCTTTGTTCATATTTAAGCAAGCATTCCTGTTGAATTGTTTCTGCTTGAGGAAAGAATATTTTATACATAGACTTAGTCAAAAAGATATTTTCCTTTGAAATGTTCAGCTTCTCGTTAAAAAGAAAAAAACCAAAAAAACCCCCAGACCCTTTTGCTCAGAGATGTATTTGTTTAACATTTCATCCGTGGTACATTTTGTTTTAACAGAACTATATCAAGATGTGTCATGTCAGTTTGCTCTGATATTCAGTCAGGTCTCAAGCCCCACTGCATCCTGCCGCTGCAGTAAGCTGCAATGACATATCACAAGGGATGTGGTCTAGCAAGGAAACTGGCTCATAACATTGAATTTGAGCATAAAAAAACCCTTCTGAACAGCTCTGCTGAGGCAATCTGTGTCCAAGTCAATCCTTGACTCAACCAGTCAGGTTTTTCTCGTTAAAAGTCAAGATTTTTCACTCGAAGTAGAAACGTAACAAAATTTTAACTTAGGAGAATTCTCTGTGCTTTTCTATTTTCCAAAATACAGTTTCAGCCCTACTAATGTATCAAGTTGCTGTGGCTTTGTGTTTAACGTATGTTAACATGCCCAGATTATACAGTTATAGGTGCTAACAATAATTTCAGATTATAACAATAGGTTGAAAACTCTCCACTGTGTTTATCACTCACTCTACTTTTCACTGGAATATCCCATTTTTCAGACCAATTTTGGGCTTGAAAAGCTACATGTGCATAACTAAAAAAAAAAGTGTAACATTTAAAGTTGTGTTTCAATGCGGCACCAAAGGCATGACAATGCAGAAGAGATATTATAACAAAACCACCATACTTTGAATGAAGAATAAATTCATAAAACTTTTAAGTCTGGAGGAGTGCAATATATATATTTTTATGAGTTCCACCAGTATAGGGTAGGAGAAACAGCATACGTACACATACATATATAGATGCACAGATATGTCATATATATATATACACACACACATACATATATATGTATACATACAGTTTTAGCATAGCACTGTCAAGTTCTTAATCTATAAAACAACCTGATTGAAATCAGATGTTTTGGGCTGACCCTAGCAGGGATCTTCATGRTTTTTAGATACTAAGTACATTCTTGGAGTATAAAAACATAAAACATTGTAAAACAACTCATACCTGAGATCCAAATCAAGGCTTTTGAGTTGGAACCACTGATTTCAAACCAGTGCTCATACTGAGTGAATATATTTAATATTAAATGCAGAGAAGATAATGGTTGATAAACTATCATACAGATAAAGCGCTATTCCAAACGCAGCAAGTGTCAATATTGATGTGATATTGGAGGTTTCAATTACTATTATAATGGGAGTAGGAACATGAATAATAGAGAGACTCATAGAACATCTGTGACCATGAAGTATAATCATAATACATATCTGATCAAGGATTACTCGAAAAAGACCCAGGAAAAAAGGTTTATATATTATGTAGACTTCATCTGCTATAGACAAGAGTTTTTAAAATGTTTTCACAACGTCTTTTGTTCAAAAAATTTGAGCAGGACTTAGATGTCCTTCTGAGGAAAACATCTCTAATGACATTGTGGGAGAAATCTCTGCCAGGTTTAATACAGGAATTAAATAAAAATGTTCATTTTAAATATAAAGACAAGAGCAGCCTTTTCCTTCTTTCTTCTTGGAGGGTCATATTCAGTTAGAACCAGGCAATGACATTTTTATAGGAAGTTTTTAATATTCGATAGACAAACAAAGGCAAAATTATAAGTGAAAACAGTTTAGCACGGAAGTCACGGCTTTCCTCCCTTCTCTCACTTTTTGCTAAGTTAGCTTGAAACTCTTCTGGAAGGGACTGCGCAGCCGTCCAAGAGGCTAGCCGTGGGAGTTTGAGGAAAATACACAGTAGACTTTTTAAAGCTATTTTCTCTGTTTCTTCAGGCCAAATTCTCTTCTCTGTTCTACTTGCAATTCCTAGTGATACTATGAGACTTGGGGACTCGTAGGCAAAATGAATTTGAGCTAATAATACTTTTATCAACTGTGCAATAACTCATACAATAAATATGTTATTTCATGGAGAGGTTAGCCTTGGTTGGTATTGCAGCACAGTTCAGCACAATCTTTCCTAGAAAACGCCTTATAACCATCAATTATTGGAGAAAAACAATATAGTACTATTCCTGACATCCAGTGGTACTCACCAGCACAATCAAATCCATTTCCTCGGTAGCCCTGTTTACATTTGCATTTGAAGGATCCTTCGGTGTTGAGGCACTCTGCATGGAGGTTACACCTGTGTGTATTTGTCACGCATTCATTTACATCTAGGGAAAGATATAAATGCTTTAGTGAAAACTGCGTTGAAACCCAAGCTTCATGACAGCCTGTTTGCGCTGGCCATCTGTTTCCAGGCATTGTAATCACTAGTGTTAGACCAAGACGGTCCAGAGACCATCGGAGGCAGAAGAATTCACACTGACGTCAGCTCCAACTGCACAACTACTGACATAYGTGTCCATGGAAAATGTAGAGCATCCCAGTGATGACAAAGTGAACATAGTGATTTTCTGACTGAGAATAGGATTCAAACTTCAGGTTGTACACACTGTTCTATTAACAAAAAGCAAAAGGCACCAAGAGAACATGTGACATCAGTTAAAAAACAATTCACCAAATCGTTCTCATTCTTTCATTCACTCTAGAAGAAATGCAATGGAAAGTAACCCTGAGCATGCGAAGATGTTGAGATCTTCTATCTACCTCTAACGTTCCAGCATACATATGATGCCGTATGACAGAAGTACAATCAGGAAAAATTCAGTAGAAAATAGTACATTCAACTGACAGCAAAATGTTCAGGCATCAAGAGTAACCGATTTTGTTCTCCTTTTCCCTTATTTTGCTACATCACAAAGATGTTTCTGATTTCTCCCACATGAGGGAGCCAAGTTGTTGCACAAATTTTTGCACCACTTGCATTTTATCCAGATTGCTTCATTTCTAGCAGCTGACAGGTCCTCTCATAATGTAAGTCAGCTAGGAGACAAGTAGCAGGAAGACTGACTCAAAAATATGGTATGTCTGAGAGTGAGATTCAGGTTTGCACATAAAATCCTGACTCCAAAACCTCTCCAGTTTTTCCCCCATGCACACATATTGTATGAAAAAGTAAGTATTTTTTCCACCTTAGACTCTCAGGGTTTGCATTACAATAGGAAATGCAAACTTGAGTCTCCAAAACCTGCGTTATGATCTCCCTCCCACCCCTAACTCCCAATACCAAGCAAATATAAACAAAACCCATGAATTCKCTTTTGTATGCACTTCTTGTAGTAGTTCCAACCCTTCCAGGCCCTCGTGGAGTCAACTGCTTGAACAATACTGCTGCAGTGCCTGCTGCAGTAACTTTGTTGTTCTTCCACCATTCAGCTAATGGACTGAAATAGGAGTAAAGGTGTTCTGACATTTGTTTTAACAACCAGGCATGTCAAGATAACTTTCTGCCTGTGTTTATTTTTGTTTGGGAGAAACTTAGGCATGCAAGAGAGACCAGAAAAGTAATTAAAACCTACTATTATCATACTTCTTTTTTTTAAGTTCTGTACTGTCCATCCAAACAACTGGTTTTACAGTCATGAAGGCACTTGATTTACATTCCTCATTAACGACACAAAAAAAAGAAAAAAAAAAGATTGTGGGACTGCTTGTTCATCACAGGTTGAAAGCCAAGAGGACAAAAGATGGCTCTTTAACTAAACCTGTACCAGAAGTAGCACTTCTTTGCAGTCAACTGTTGCTAATGTGCTACAAGCCCTTGCACATCTTGACTTGGTACAATGAGACAATTTAATTTGCAAGTGCCAGTGATTAGGTTTTTCATAAGGCCACAGAGAAAACCCAGAGAAAAGTTCAAAGTGTCACCAAAAATATTCTTAGTGACACCTTTTATCCATTTCTGAGGCAGTATCCCCAGACTAATCCAACATGCTTCAGGCAATAACAGGAAAGATGCACGGTATGGGAATGAAAAAGAATGAAGAAGGAAAATTCATGGGCTAAATCTTACCTACACAGTCATAACGGCCGCTGACGTATTTCAGTTCATAACCAAGCTGGCATTTGCAGTAGTAGCTTCCAAATGTGTTGACACATCTGCGGTTGTAAGAGCAGACAGCTTTGCCAGTGGAGCATTCATCAATGTCTAGAGCAGGAGAAGGGATGCTGGTCAGATCCATGAGAAAGTAAACCAGGACAGCAAGAACTCGTCGGGATTTGCACAGGAATGGTTTGGTCTTGGCTATCACAAGTTGTTTAATAAAAAAGTCTTATAATTTTACACTTGGGGATGGCTTTTGCATGCGGTAATATAAATGAAGCAGCAAAACGTGAACTAACTTCATAGAAGATTTTGAGACCTGGCACGGTAAAAGAAAGGGTAACTGGCAGTGGGGATTCTCCCCACTGGGGACAATGATTTGCCCTAAGGTCATGGAGCAGGGTCAGGAGGARCTCCACAAATTCCATTATTTCGCTGTGAAAGGAAATGTCAGAGAATAGTTTAAGAGAAAGCCCCAGAAACAGGAAACCGAGAGCAGCAGCAGCTCTTTCTACTGAATCTCTGCACCTCCCCTTGCTGGGCTAAGTCAGGACATAGCGGGGAGAGAGTTTCCAGACTGCGGGTGGTCTGCCAAGCAAGGCAGGTGACAGGGACAGATGTTTCAGAGAGAGAAGGAGAAGGCTTGGTATGGGAGGAGCCGAAGAACATTATTCAACAACCATTGTAATTAAATGTTACTAATTTGATTTGTTTTGTTGTAACGTCAAATTTAAAATACTGCCAATTACGATATTTGGCATTTGTCCTTCCGTATCACATTTTAGCACATAGCAGTGACTTTGCACGTAATTCATCRTACCACACTGCTGGCCTTTACAGCTTAGAACTGCTGTGAAGTGCTGCTGGACACCACATTTCGTCTTTTTATCATTTCTACCATTCTTTTACAGTGCTTAAATGATCAAAGGAAAGTGGACAACAACAGAAAAATATTTAAACAAACCTGTAGCCAAAAAATCCCTCTTTCTGCCCATGCTACACATTTCTGATGATGGTCTTTGTTCCCCAGCCTCCAGGGCATTCCCAGACCTCTCCAGGTTCTCAGTTCCCGGTGCCTCTGCCAGGACCAGGGTCTGTCACAAGCTAAAGGACAAGCCTGCTGCACTCRATCCTAGCATGAAGTTTATGTCTGCAATGAACACTGAAGACTCACCGTACTCTTAGAAACAACAGGTTTAGGTTTAATTAAATTTTTTATCTATAATTGTTATTTTTTCTTTCACCTATGCACATGTAGAAGAGGAGAAGTGAAACACATTAATGTGCTGTTCTGCTCTGCAGGTCCAGGAATAATGCAGCTTCTTAGGAGGATTAAGCTAAGACTAGTAACCAGGGATCTTCAAACGTTTATCTGTTTAAAGTGTTTCTGTGACTAATACCAGAGTATTAGAGTATCATATAATCTATTAAGCATTATGCTATATGGCAGAATGTTACTATCATCTCTCTCATTTTATAGATGGAGAACTGGTGACAGAAAAACAGTGACATACCACAAGTCATGCAGAAAGAAGGGGTCTGATATTTCCAACCACTGGACATACCTTTTTGTCTATTTTAGCTTCTATCACATGTATCAGCATTCTTCCAAATCCATTTGAGCAGGCAAGGTAAATACAAATGAACTCAATACAAAAGAATAAAAAGAGTTGCCTGAATAATTCAGTAAGAGATTTAAGAGAACACTCATCTGTTGTATTTAGGTACGTATGCCTACAATGTTCACCTTCAAACAGCTCTTAAATAATTCACGCATGTTAACTGTGACTGGTAGTAGTCTGAAAGCCTTGCTGATTACTCAAAGCAGGTCATTTCCAATTACAAACTCATTTCATTTGGAAGAAAGAAATAGCATTCTCATGTTGGAGTGTTTATAGTTTGGAAGTTGAGCCAAGTATCCATATGGGTTTATCTGATAGCTCCTAAAAGTAATAAAGTAGTCCCAGGCCATACAACCCTCATATGTGACTTGATATTACAGCTGTGTGTTAAGGAGAACAATTCATATAGTAACTGTCCTTCTACACAGCAGTGTCTTTTGGTCGATGCATTTATTTAATCTTTTGTTTGAAATGTTAAGTAAAATAYTGTTTTGGCCATTGCAGCTAAAATTCATTTTTTATGTTTGAATGTTAAACCTCTCAACATCTAAAAACATTCTTTAAGCTGTAGAAATCATTCAACCAGTATGTATTGGTAAGCAGCATCAGAAATGGATTAGCTACTGTTATTCTTCTTTGCCTGTAAGGTATCACGTCCAAGCTGCCCTTTATGATCTGGAGGACTTGCACCATTGTGACAGAAAGAATGTAAAAATATGTGAAATCATCAATGTCATTAGGTATGTCGCTAAAGGCATTTTAGTAAATGGCACTTGTTGCAAAAAGTTTTTTCACAGAATCACAGAATGGTTGAGGTTGGAAGGGACCTCTGGAGGTCATCTAGTCCAACCCCCCTGCTCAAGCAGGGACACCTAGAGCTGGTTGCCCAGGACCATGTCAAAACGGCTTTTGAATATCTTCAAGGAGAAATTTCCATTCTCTATTTTCCATTCTCTTTTGGGGAGCTCTGGGAAACAAAGTATTTCCCAGCTGCAATTTTCAATGCTTGCCTGAATGGAATAAAGATTAAAAAACCACAAAATATCATTCCCTGGGGTTGACTAGGGGTGTTACCCATTTAGAGGCAGATGAGACTAGGAAAGAAAGGCTAGATTGGGAAAGAGGGAAAGTAGGAAAGAAGGAAACAAAMCCCATTTTCTGGATGATTTTTTTTTTTAACTTGATATTGTTCAAATGCTACAAGTTAGCATTTTACAGGAAAATGTACTTATTGATTCAAAAGGACAACTTGCATTTCAAGAATTAGCTAGAGCTATTGTAAAGAAGAAATCTGGAACTGAAAATTCTTTTGTTTTTTTCACATATGAAGCTCTGCTACTGGTCCTATTTTAAAATGAAATGGCATAAAGTACATACAAAGCAGTATTGCCCTTAAATTTAAAACAAAGAGCATCTGGTCTGAAAAATGAACACTTCCAGAGCCTTTCAGGTTTGTCTGTGATGAATAACAACAAGAGTATTCCAGCTTTTGGAAAGATGCCCGGGCAGACCCTGGACCTGATTTATCAGGGCACAGCCCTGCAGACGCTGGGGTCAGACGCGGCTCCCAGCTCGCAGCCCCGTTCCTGCTGTTCCCTGACACGCACTTCACTGCCCCTTCTTCCCTAGTTGTTGGAGTGGTCCCTGCTTTGGAGGGTTTGTGTCACATCTATTGGGTTTTGAAAGGAGCTCATTGAGCTTCAGTATTGAAATGGGTACCAACCCAGCATTGGATTGCAATGCTGTAGCACTGCTTTGTCAGACGACAATGTAAAATGGTATCACAGAACAGTACCAAGTGTTGTAAGTAATGCTTTCTTCAACACACAGGAAACCCCCAGGTAAAGTGATGTTGAGGCTTCTGGAGAAAAATCTGGAAGCTTGTATTGTGGGTTATCACAATAAAAGAAAAACCCATCCAAACACAACCCCGAAACCCTATAATGCATTATGTCAGTAGGACAGTTTCCTGCAGGCAAAACATTGTAGACAATGAGAGCAATAGGGAGAAACTGTATCTGTTGATGACTCCAAATTATATCAAAACATTTAATTACTTATTGGGGATGGGACTCGAAGAATTACATGGCCAATATTATGAGAACAGTTTTTAAAAAAAGCATGCAAGCTTTACATCGCACTGCGAGTAACAAGAAGCATTATTCAAGCCAGTGAGGGGAGCTAACCACTTATTAACCTTTCCCCAGACTCTTRAATTTTTCGGGATCCTACAGAAAAGCAGCTGAGAGTGAGTTCTCTAACCATACCAATGCATGTCCTTCCGTTCGGTCCCAACTGAAGGCCACCTGACGGACAAAGACACTGTACCTCCCCTTTGACTTCTTCACATCCATATTGGCAATTCACCATGGCACATGTCCTAGAACCTGAAAACAGTATTTAAAATAACAAAAAGAGCAAAAATCTAGGCTGGGATCACACACTTAAAATTAAGTTAGATCTGGATGAATGCAGAAAATTAATCAGAACAACAAAATTCCATTCATCATTAATCAAGCTGTTTATACAGTAACACATTAGTAACACAATTCAGGAGTCCATGAGATAGATCTTAAATTCCCCCTCTCCTTCACCGTGTTCTTTCCTTATTTGCCCTTATTCCTCCTTTTTTCTCTGCTCCCATTTCTGTGACTTCTTACTTCTACCTTTTAGATTCAGAGACAGAACTGCTCCAAGTAGAACAAAGGTTTTTTATATTTTCCATTGCGATAGCTTTACCATACAGAAAACTGTTATTCAGTAGTGAATTGTATTTATTGCTTACCGTTAAACATGCTTCTAGTATAGAATTTGATTTAAAAAACTATTTAGCCTGATGGACTAAAAACTGCCCTTTAGTTTGACCCTTTATGGAACAGATACCTGAATCTAATGAGGCACTAGCCAGAACACAAGTCTTGGTTGCCATAGGTTGGYTAGGAGTCTGAAATATTGGAGATGACTTTGATTAGCCTCTAAAGAGAAATGTAGAGGTCTAGATCTTGTCTGAGAGACCTATGAGAGGCTAGAAAAGTAGGAGGAATGTATTAAATACGTAGGGAGATATTTCTAAAATCCTGAAGATATCCAGGAAGCATTAGTGTTATGATGCCAGGGAGAGAAGTAGTATTTGGAAGTGTTTACTGGAAGAGACGGAGGTGTGTGCAAAGAAAGTATTTCTGGCTACTTCACGCTGGTTGTGTTCAGGGAAACAGAACTGTATATAGGTTCTTTGTAAGTGGAAAGCCTGGAACAGTTGTCAATTCGTTTGAGACAGAAACCAACTGCAAGAACTTGAAACTAGCTCACCACTTAGGTAGAAAATTGTATGAATTTTATTTTAAAATGCAAAGTGTTTATTGTCAGAGGTACTAGCACTTTCAGAATGGTGTATAATAACAGCRTATGGAAAAGACAACAATGTGTGCAGGTGCCTATATAATTACAGCCATATTATTTGATTTGAATATAAAATATAATGCATATTAGTTCTGTGTGCTATTAAAATTAATCTGTTTAATCTGTGATAAAATTATTTTTCTTAGACTGGTTTGTTTAGACTTTGTGGCTAAGTGATAAATATTCAAGGCCAAGAATTCACTATATTTGCAAATGCATTTTACTTGTGTATGAACGAGAACATACAGGAGGCAAGAGTTAAAAAAAGATGGACTGTAAATCATAATACTTTGTCACATCATCTACTTCCTAAGTAGTAATAAAGAAACTTACTAAACATTATTCTTCTCTAATTGGTAATTGTCTGTTTTCTCTTTTATTTGAAGCTCCTATTCCTGGCTTTGGCTAGATATAATACTGGCTTAGATGAACTGCTGATCAGATCTAGTATAGTAATTCCTGCAGAGTTTAGGTGATTTTGTGTTAGGTACTAACCTATTATCTATTTTAAGCAATGGTTCTCTGTGGCCCAAAGCCACATTTTTCTGAYACCCTCCTTCCAGCTCCACGGTCCCTTGGCGTGGTTGCTCATAAGCCTGACTGCTCAGAATAGGTGGACTTCATCTTGCTAAGGAGACTTACATCGTGGAGAATTTGGTTCAAAAGGAGCAACATTATGCTCAAAATGTTTGCCTGAATAAAACGATGAGAATTCTGGAGTTGGTTAAATAACCTAGCATTTCATCTGAGCACAAGCTTAAGTTAGCATCAAGTGAAATGGGAGGTTAGTAGACTTAACCAAGAATAATGTCTACTTGAGTAAATAATTTACTACTTCATTTCATAATCATAGTTTCTGCTTAAGAAAATAAAGGCTCTTCGGAACTGGAAGGTGGCAGATGGGTTGAGTTAATGAAGCACAAGCTGGATGAACATTTTTTGCCTTCTTCACTAGAGCTGTGAAGAACGAATACCTCCCTTCTATGGGAAACCTGGTTTTCCCCCTGAAATTTGGTTTCATTCTGTGTCAGTGTTTGTCGGGGTTCCACTGAGAAATAATGTTTCCGTGTGCCAAAGTGAAACGCAAGCTCCAGGGCACACAGCTGCTCAGGCAATTTTTTCATATATACTCGACACTGGCCACTACTGCTGCTGAGAAATTCAGCGTTTTGTGCTGGCTTAAGCAAGAGATGGTGCAACTGCGCATTTGGTACAAATTTGGTACAAATGCAGAGTTTCTTAAATCAGGAAACCAGCCCTGAACTAAGACTGGCTTAAAGCTAATCCAGCAGAAATGGTTACTAACAACCTGGATCTAGTTTTCTGACTTGGTTCAGAAGTGTGGCTGCAGCAAGCGTTTGTGCTCCGAGGAGCAGGASTGAGGGATGGATGGGACAAAGCTGCTGCTGGGCTCAAAAGATAGTTTCTTTTGACTGCAGTTCTGGCTTCTGCCAACTTCAGCTGTCCATAAGACAGTGGCCTTACTGAAAACTGCTCGGTGTATGACGTCAGCAGATACACAAATTATCTTGGAAGAAACGGAAGGAATACATATCCATTTCTCAGGGATCTTAGGGCCCCGCAGCTGTTGTCTACCGGTGATACCCACCATGATTAGAAACGCAGAGGGACAACCCTGAGCTGCGCTGCAGGGAAGSGAAACCCTCCAAAAGCTCTGGCCCCAGGCACCTTTCGCAGCAATTTCAGTCTCCCTGCCACGAGAGAGAGAGAGTAGGAGCTCTGGCTTTTCTGCCTGCCCCAGAGCTGCAGACCCTGCACTCCTGCGAGTGTTTGCTAAGGCTGGGTATTTTTCCAGTTATCCCAAAACTGACAGCAAACTCGCCAGATGGACACCCTACCTGGAGAATGGTTGTCTCCAAGGTTTGGAGATCAAAGCCTTTCAGAGTTTATGGTTCTCTGTCATATCCATGGGAAAGATTGTGCTGCACCCCGTACAGCTAGGTCCATTGCTTTGGGACAGACCTCTCAAGCAGTTTGTTCCACTGCTGAGACCGACTAGTTTCCTCGTCCAACTGATGCATCTGCTTCAGTCCCGTGGACTCCAGAAAGGGTTGTCACCATGTTACCTAGGGTTTTGTGAAATTCAAAGCCAAAATACCTGTATGGAACAGCTCAGGTGAAGAAAAAAAGTATTTTCTACAAACAAAACAGTGTCATTGAAAAATAAGAAGCTTCCTCAGGTCTGAAAAATCAGGTTGGCTAAGAAAGCAGAACACTTTCCATTACATTGCTGGCTTAAAGACAAAGAAAATAGGTAGAAATACAGTTTAGATAAGCCTTAGCTCAGTGAACAAACGTTTGCAAGAAGCTGGTGGCAAGTGTGGGCAGCATATCAACACTCAGAGAAAATAAATGAGTCAGGGAACACACAAAGGTAAAGCAAGGAGTAATGGCATGAAATTCAGCACAGTAAAAAGTAGTCTGTATTGGTGCTTTGCTTGGATAGATTCATTCATCCTTATTCAACAGATGAATTGGCAGGACTATACACCAAGGTTATACTAGCTGTCCTTCATCTGAAGTTACGCTATCAGAGATTTTTACTTCTAGCAGGACAAAAATTCCTCTGAACACCAAAATACAAGTATGACCTAGTTTACTTTATCCTGATGCTGCCAAACAGAAAGCCTCTTTCAGCTGCTGACAGTAACAGAGAGCTGAGGCAAAAACCCTATCCTGAATAAGCTAAATCCATCCATCACAGGAAGAAAATCTGCTGGGATCAAATGCGGTTAGATGATTTTGGTGTGCCTGTCCTATCAGCTCTATTACTTACTTGCACATGTGCCATCTGGCATAAGCATGTACCCGTTGAGACAATAGCACTTGTAGCTGCCATGTGTATTCATACATCTGTGTTCACAGGGACGTGGTTTCAGTCCACATTCGTTCAGATCTGCAGAAGTCATTGGAATGAAGTGAGTGCTGGGTTTATATACATATATTCATACATAGAGGTGGATACTATCGCCTAATGCCTTGAATTCCCCACAGTAAAATCGCCTGGATTGAAAATGAGCCAGCCCTTTGCAAGATGAGAGTTTAGCAGACCATCTGGCTGAATGACTGCTAGCAAAACTAACATACACAGACCTCTACACCTGAAAAACTAATGCAAACTCTGGCCACATCTGGCAGCTTGTTAGGAAGAGGTGGAGGGGTGGGGAGAGAATTGCAGTTAGTCTCTTTTCTGGGAGTTATTTTTCTGGATTTCTCTGATTCTAGCTGGAGATTTTAGCCCTCCAGTTGACCTCTGTACTAGAAAGGCAAAAACATGAGACTAAGAACAGCAAATCAGCTTGAGATAAAGTGAAACAAAGATTTTGGTTTTTTTTCTGAGCTACACATTGGCACCAAGGTTATCAGTAGCAGAAATGAAATACAGCATATGATAAGAATTATGTGACTTTAAGAATAAAAGGACAAATCTAAAAAATCTCAAAATCCTGAGAATAAAAGCATCCTAAATCCTTCTCAAAATCCAGGATTTAAAAAGCTTTGCAGAAACTAAATTAATTTCAAATTCCCAATAGCTATCCTTCACAGGGAGAAAACTAGAATCCTAAAAAGTTAATTTGTGTGGTATAGGCAGAGCAGTGCTGACAATGGTATTGGTCCTATGACAAGGAGACAACATCTGTGCTTGTGACTTCTGTGAACTGACACCTCTCCCACTTATATTTTGAAATCTCGTTAGTAAGCAGACAGAACTCATTAACAGAATGCACCAGCATACACAGCCCATTCAACATGTGTTTAACAGCACCTATTACCGATAATATAATTTCAATAAAGATGCAACTCCCCAAGCATTGAGCTTGTGCAGCTCCACTTCTAACAGGAGAAGCATCTGTTCTTATGTCTATGCACCCTGCAGACCACAGAAGAATCTCCAGACCATTGAAAGCCTAAACTCTGTGGTGGTTATACATGTGCAGAAGTGTTTGTTACAGCTCAGTCCAGGGAAGAAAAAGAGGGTTGCATTCTATTATTTAAACGTAGGGTCTGTTTGAAAGAGGAAAACCTATCAGCTTGCAAATCACACTGGATTTTTGTGCTACTGTGGCTCCACTAAATAACCAAGAGTCTCATAACAAAGAAACTAGAGGGCAACAAAAGTTATTCCACTTAGACCATACATTTTCAAAAGTGCTTAGCTGCGCCTATCTTGCACAATGCACAGAAATGCACAGATAGCACACACAGCTCTAAAAGAGAACCTATGGAGATAAGGCTAATTTAGCTCAGACTCAGTGGCAGACTAATACAGTCCCCTTATCTCTGTTATTTTAGTTAGCTCATGTTGAGCTTGCTCAGCAGGGCATTCTGCTGTAAGGACAGACCAAGGCTACATCTGCCTGTAAATTAAAAGTGGCTCTGAGCATTCCTGGCTGCTGGAACATGACCACCTATATGGCTATACTATTGAAATAGCTCCAGGACATTTCTGGCCTGTGCCAGCCACCACTTTACTAAAAAATTCCTGGCCATGCTTCAGAAGGTAGAACAGCCCAGGGAGCTAACAAGCAATTTGCACGTGTAGGTCTGCGCAGTGCTTCCACCAAGCCTCAGACTCTAAATCTGCTACAAGTACGCAGAACTGATCTGCTTGCGTACGGAGGGCATATCAAATCCAGCTGGAGTTACTGCACAGAAAACACCTAAAAGCTGGGGGCTTCTCTGTTGCCTTTTGGTAACATTTGAGCTACCAAATCATTTCTGAGGTTAAACTTCTGGGTTTAGAGGCTGAAGTTGTAAGTGATACCTACATATCTATTACACACAACCACGGCTGCTGTTTCACTTTCCTCTCTAGTGGTACCGAGGAATTGACCTATTTCCCTGCAAGCAACATCAAAAGTGGAAAAGATGGAGTCTTCTAAAATACTTAACAGTATAGCTTTACAGCGCACTGTTTGAAAGATATTGTGAATAAATGGGTTGTTTTGACTCTGAAAAATGTGAGTGTGTTTAGTATGTCAATGCAATGTTTTCAAGCAAAGGCTGCAGGTGCTTAGGAAGGTAGCAAGGATAGACCCATCCATTCGTCTGGCCTTTATGTCCTGATTCCCTCACGCACCTGCAGTTCACTCATCTGCACTGCAGTAGGATGGCCCCTCTCCATGCACAGTGACCTGCTCCTTTCATCTGATCCAACACAGGGGTCTCATATATTGGAACAGGGAAAAAAAGCTGAGTTGTTGCCAACGTGTTAGCTGAAATATTTCAATGTCTAACTGCAAGTTCATGGAGGGAAAGTGGTGCATTCAAGGTTTCTGAATATGCAATCCTAAAGGCTCCAAATTCTGTGTTCTCAAAAATACCAATCAGCATATGCAAACAGATGGCATTGGCCCAGGAAGCTTGAGAAATTACACGTCTAGCATATAATTGCATGTCTTTCTGATGAGAAGGTTAGTTAAGAAAGTAACATGGGTTCCTAGTTAAGAAAGTAACATGGGTTCTGGATTTGACTTCTGGCTCTTCTAAAAATTTCCTATATAATCTCTCCATGCCTTAATCCTCTGACTATAAATATGACAGTTTGCCCTTGTCATCAGCCTGCAGGAGATATATGATATAGGTTCAAACTTCTGTGTGCTGAAGGAGGCTTAAAGCTTGTCTGGGATGCTGGAGATGCAAGAGCCTTAAACTCTAAGCTCTTCTATGTAAACAAGAAATTATCTATTTTGGTAGATGACACAATCCTTACTACAAGATAAGGAGACAGAACATCAACAGTCTGCTTTCTGGAGTAATATCCCCATGTGCACAAACCTTGATTACAGGTTTTCCCTGTAAATCCAGGGAAACATTTGCATTTGTTTGGTCCCATGCACTCGCCATACTTGCAGCCATGTCCACAGATAGCTGGGAGAGTCAGGCAGAGAAAGGAGAGAGAAAAAGAAAAAGTTAGAAATACTCTATTTGAGAACTTTTGCCCTGCTTAGTTGCCTAAAAACTTGTTGCACAAGTTCAACATCCTCCATACCTCTCCCTCTAGTTTGGGCATGGTAGCTACTGATCAGCACTTTATTTCTGCTGGAGAAAAGTGATGCTAGCATGGATTACATGAGTGTGTGCTTTTCCAGGTTTGTAAGGACCTGGAAAAGAAGGGGCTCGTTTTAGCTCTCTCCCTCATGCTTTTTCTGCCATGCTTACGATTCACATTTAGTTTTGTACTCTTGCCCTTTCCTATTTTTAAGAAGCCTATGTGAGAAGCAGCTAGCCAGCAGCTTGACTTGCTACGCTTGGCATCTGGAGTAGGAAAGAGGCAACAGCACTCCTGCAGCCACAGGAGACACATTACCCTACAGCAGTTTTCCACTCTTGGACCTCCTCACAGCCGAGGAACATGTCCATCCCATGGTGGAACATCCAGAGCACATCTGTCAAATGATCAGACAGCTGTCCTTACCACACATCCCAGTATGTATAATTGCATCAGGTTTACAATGACTTGAGAGGGCTGTGCTTAGCCTGSATGCATTAAAAAGTAAAAATTTTCTAACTCTCAGCCTTCTGGCTCATTAGCCAGAAATTAAATGTTGGCTTTTATAAGGCTTAAGGCTCCTAAGGTCAATGTGATTGTTATCATGAGGGTTATTCAGGAAAAGCAAACCAAACATGCATTTATATTATTATATCCATTTATATATTAGGACTAGCTCTGGAAAAACAGCAAAAGAGTATGCACCAGGATGCATATCTGGCTACCTTGTRTAATTAAGCTGCTATCCAAACAATAGGAAATAGGAAAGTCACAGTGTTAGTTACTATATAGCAAAATTCTTAACTAAAATTCATACTGCTGAATTCAAGTATCTTCCTTACATTTAAAGATTCATTCAGATGTACTAGCTCTGCAGATTAAGGCATATTTCAACACTACCCCTATCCCTGAATGCAACGTGGCATAGCGTGAGACCAGCTGAATATTAACACTGAAGCAGAGAACAGCACTGTATCTGGATTTACAATGCAGAATTACATTATAGTTGGCTTAAAGAAATCTGCCAAAGAAGAATCCTACAAGTTTACGAAAACTGAATTTTACTAATAAAGCACCCTATTGCTTTACAACAAGACAACTTACTCCACTGGCTAATTGAAGTTACATTTGCCAGTTGTCCCTCAAGGTATTCATTTGCATCAAAACTAAGGTGCTATTAAGCAATGCATAAATATTAATAAAGGTATTCGTCAGTTTTTCTTTTTTAAACTGTCATGCCATATATACAGAGCAGAGACTTTTTGCATCTTTCCCTTTTAGACATCTGTCTGTTGATTTTCAGCAATGAATAACCCTAAGCCTCTATTCAAATTCACCAGATACACAATGCCAAACTCTCTGGGACAACAGGTGCAACATCTGAGAAAGATTCCTAAAACATGTATTTTATGACTTTGTTGTGTTTTGCCCAAGTACAGCTAGAGAGAGATTCCACATCACCTTCTCCTTGGGATCTGAAGACCTTTAACAAATTTGAAATTTCTTAAGAGTCATCGGCTCTTCATTAAGCCAATGATCCACAGACCAGAATGCTGGCCGGCTACCCAAGCTCAAGTCAGGTGCACTTATTGCTTGGGTTTTATTTATATATGTAGAAAGTTAAAACATCCTGGTTCTCAGAGGCTGTGTACTCTGAAGATAAAGGATACCAACTGATAAAAAAACCACTTCAGGGGTCCATATGTAGCATTAGAAGACACTGCATTTTTGGCACTTACTTGACAGCTGTAACAGTATAGGCACTGACCAGGGCTGTGCAGGAGGTTTGAACAGACGGTCCCTTCTGGACCTAAGAATTTTTGAATATGTATTTTCTTGTTTGGTGTTATTTACCCAAAGCTCTGCTTTTTTGAGGAGATGGTCTTTCAAACATGTTTTATTCACTCTCTCACAGAGGTAAGAGATTTCACTCCTCAGAAGGTTTCTTTTTGTAACTTCTGGCAGATGTATAGGAAATCCCTTTATTAGTACCAAGTACACAGCTGTGGAGAGGAAACAAGCATAAAGTGTTAATGTTACCTTCGCAGTGGCCCTTGTTGTTCTTTTTCCAGCCATAACAGCAATCCAACCTAGAACCATAGCGACACACCCCAGGCTGGCTCACAGCCACCAGCTGCCCATGAGCTCTCGAGCTGTGTAAAGAAGGATAAACACTAGCTCCAGCAGGCACACACACTTTAATCCGTTGCTCCATATACTCCTTTGTACATTTCCCTCATGTTTTATCCACTGTCAGGCATTTTCATTTCACCAAACCTTGGAGCATTCGACAGTGTTCCTAGGCAGGAATGCAAAGCTGCATTTGGTTGGAGAAACAGGGGAGATGGGAATGTTTCACCTGCAATAAATTAACTCTGCAACGTAAATCCTTTCTAATGAGAAACATAGCAAAGGCAAAAAATACAGCCAGGTCCCCTGCTAGAATGAGTCATTTTTAATATCGGTGAAGTCAATGGGGCTGCTCCAGCTTGCGTCACATGAAGAATCTGGATTGGATATATAATGTCATACCTGAGAGCGCTATTGCTTTCGATGATGAAATACTGATTCTACAGAAAAGCAGCTTTCTGGACATCAGTCAGCCCCGTAAAAGCTAGTGACTTGCAGGCTCATAGCCACTGCATACGTGCAAATTGATTGCATAAGTGCAGACAGTCCTGTGCATTCTGGTTGCACGGGACTCCCTGACCATACAAATTAATGTTAATTTAATCTGCCAATAAGCCCAGGGGGTTCAAAGTCACTGTGCAGATCAACAGCTGCAAGAGTTGGAAAACCTGCAACGTTAGTTGCCAAAATTATAAATCTGATGGAAATCCACAACTGTCTAAGTCTTCTAGACCTACTCTATGCTGCAATGGGTGCTGTGACTCCGGTTCTCTTCTTCTGCTTGCTGTTACTTAAGTTCTCCATTACCACATGCCTGTCCCCTTCATGAAATTCTCTTCTTTATCCAAAATCCTCTGTCCCCACTGCTTTTTCCAGGCCATAATTTAAAATGAACTTTCTTCAAAGAGTCCAAAGTGTTGTTTCTGACACAGAAAATACCTTATTTGTGAGACCTTCGTAGTAAGTGATTTGGGGTATTGAGTGGGGCAATACACAGCAACAAACATCCTCATGGTGGGRAAAAAAAAAAAGGAAAAAAGTCAACAGGCCAGGAACTTTTGCATTTTTTAGTCTGATGCACAATGAAGGCATTGCTTTATCACCTTACAGCAGTGCTTTGCACATATCCTCCTCCTGCGCTTATCTGTAAGGGTTGCACTCGTATTGGAACAGTTACTGCAAACATCACTAAGGCAAACTAGTAAAATAAATATATGCATACACTTCAAAGATACAAGACGTTAYTTCAGAGTTTTCTGTAGTAGCAGAACCATTGGAAAGAGAAGGGAGTTCTGAGGAAATGCATAAGCTTATGTATCTGAGATACCCTGAATGAAGAGATGGTTCTCAAGTCACCTGGCAAGTAAAAAGACTTCAGTGTTGGAATAAGTTGTTCTGAAGTCACCCAGCCTTTGCCATCAACTCAGTGATGCAGTTTACAAGAGTACATATACCCCATCTTCAGACAGGATAAAAAGCGTATCGAACAGCTATGACTCCTGTATGTGTGTCTACTAGAAATCAGCACCCCGCCTCTGGGTTTATAGACAATAAAATAACCTTTTTCCATTTTGTTCATCCAAATGCTGCTGGCTTACATCACTTGCAAGTGTACAAGTTAAAGAACATATGTTCTGCTTGCATGCCAGAAAGTGCCCTTGAATTCACCTGGACAGTAAATGTATATTCTGCTTACATCCCAGAAAATGCCCTTGAATGCAGCTGGATAGTGCTATGACTCCCCTGGAAGGTTAAAATGCCTAAAGCTTGGAGGAAGCAGGATCAYGTTATTTTCCAAAAGGTGCTCATTTTCACAGGCAGACAAACTCATTCAGTAGCATTTTATTTAATAATTCACTTCAAAATCAAATAATGAAAGTGTCTTTACAAAGTATACAATATCTCACAAGACTTCAGTACAAAATTGTCTTAAAACTGGGAAATGTTCCATAAAACTGCAAATAAAATGAACATAGCTGAACTTTATAGATACTGCCCTGGACAAGGTCTTTCACTTGTTCTGACTTCCACAACAAGCACCAAGTTAAAGCCTACCTTTGGCAGTGGGAAAGGTCAACTAGATCATTGAGAGCCCACCCAGATCCCAAAATCTGGGAGGAAAACCAGTTTTGCCAGGTTAGTCCCTCCGACCCAAGAAGAACCACCAGCCATCATCTCAGCTATTGCTGTCAGGAGTTCAGTATTTTGTGCAAAAGAAAGAAGTTTAGAAAGAGGAGATCCTTTCAGGCAGGCAGATCCTTTCTGGGAGAACGTCACATGGACCCTCCTGGACGTTGGGGGAGAAGTACTGCAGACTGGAGGCACAGGACACTTCTGATCCCTCCCTATATGATATTCTTATAGGATTTCACAGGGAGTACCTAGAGGCCTGAGTGAGATTGCTGTGCTTGTCACTGTCAGCTCAGTGTGCAAAAAATGCCTGGCCTTGAAGAACCTGCAGCCTAAATATGTGACTGAAGAAGAAAGGCAAGAGAAGGCAGACTGCACAGGTCGAATCGCTGTGCAGGTTAGTGGCAAGAGCGGTCTCCACATTTCTAGTGAAGAACTCTGTCCTCCGAGAGTCAGCAGCTTACAGCACTAGTGCTAAAGGTAACAAGTGGCAGACTGAGCCATCCAGGGTGCCCAGGCAGTAGAGAAGTAACTGATTTTATGTGGCTGTGACATTGCTGACACCAGTAGGATGGCATTTAGCAAAGAACATTGAAAATGAATAACACGAACTTCTACAATAAGCCAGGGCCTCCTTAGTTGAGGACAGAAAGAAAGAGCTGGCCATATTTGCTATCACAAGATCACTGTGAGCCACTAGCAGCATTATAAAATAGGTGGGACCCTCAGGTGTTTCAGTCAAAATTCCAGAAAAGTTTTACTGCTGCCACGTCAGGCTGTATTGTGTACAGCTCTTAACATCCATGTTGAAGAAATATGGATGGTATATATGATGACAAAAGCTATGAAGAATGAAAAACCTGTTTTAGAGAGGATGAGAAGAACTTGGCTTCAGCTGAACAAACCAAAAGCTGAGAGGGGGGCTGATTGCTTCCTACTACATGTCAGGCAGCTCCAAACGAGAGAGAGAAGAGCTTGTTAAGAGAAAGGCCAATTTATATCCATTTGCTCTTGTGCTACTGTCCATTAATACTCTGAGGGGGATACAAGACTACGAACACAGCCACAAGAGGGGTGAGAGTCTTGAAGAGCATTGAAGAACCAGGAGAAGAATTCCTACCTAATTTTAAGATACATAGTCTCTTTCACAAACTGAGAAAGATCTGATGTTGCCTGTGCTGATACAAACATAGGCATGAATGAAGTTATGTCCCATTTACTCAGCTGCTGCTGAAAAAMAAGTTCCTCTCTGGAGTAATATGAAGATCTTGAATTCTATCCCAAAAGAAGTCGGATCAATTCAGAGCAAAGCATTCAGATACTGGCCAGGACCAGGTAGGTATATACCTATACCTACAGTGGCGTGAGCAGAGACAAAAGAAATTGGGTGTGTGATGTGAGGACAGACCTTAAACTACTACGCAATACCTTTGACTTCTTGCAGTGATTTAATTAATTTGATATTAAAAAAGAAAACTTATGTCTTTACAATAAAACCTGTTCAGAAAGTTCACCTGCTCCACTGATCAAGTGGCTAGGTAGATCCTCCAGCAGAGCTAGGTTGCTGATAGGGTAGGACTGATATCCCCAGTAGTTTAAATACACAAACAACCGCAAAGGAAAATATTACGATAACTGGTGAAAGAGGGGGAATAAAGCACACCTGAATGTTGGGACTTGCTTATCCAACAGACTCCTCCCGCCACCCCCTGCCTCCCTTTTTTGTTGTTTCATTCTATAAAATAAGAAAAGAGTTTTACATTGCACCAGTTTCTCAATATTAGTTATGACCTAGGCCAAATCCAAGCTATTAAAAACATCTGTATACCAATGGGCAGTCAAAAATTTCAGATATAATAACTGGGCTGATAGCTGTGCTGGACTGTACTCCTCATTAGCAGCCATTTCACCAGTAATGGCTAAAATAAAAAGAAGTAAAAGTCCCAACAGTGAAAAAAGTTACTTGTCGTGTTCTCCTGACCAGCGATCATGAGTGGTGTAAGCCCTGTCTGAACTGAGTTATGTGACAGTAACAGCTGCAGAGGATGAGCGAGCAAGTCTGCAGAAGCCCARTTTAACCAGGTAGGCAGATAACAAAAGTCAGGTATGGTTTGAGTTAATACAGTTGTTTGTTTTCAGGTCCTATTAATATTCTGTCTTTCACTAAAGTTTTCTCTGGAAAAGAATGTTTATGAGCTTTTAGCTTTTTTTTTTTTCTTTTTTCCTTCAAGACACAGCTGCTGAATAGATTCAGTGCACTGTTTCCATAAGATCTCTACAGGGCGCTTTTGGTCAGCTCTTGCCCATACAATAGCTGCCTGCTGCCGGGGGAGTGGGGGGGGAAGGTCTCAATTATATTATTAGCAGCTTCCAGTTAACTTCAAAGGCAGGATATTACCCCTTTCTTTAATTTTCCTTTTAAAAATTTCTGGACATTGTTGCTAGCAAAAAACAGCTAGCACCAAACCTAAAATTTTGATCAACCGGTATATTCAGAAGGACAAAAAGCTGGTATCTTGCAATTTAGCAATTTGAAAGAAATTCCTAAAAAGTCTATTAAGAGTGTATGTCATGCAGAGATACATTTGAACATTTTTCCAAATCAAGGCATAGGGTTTTTTTGTTGTGGTGGTTGGTTGTTTTTTGGGTTTTTTGTTTGTTTTTACCCAAGTTTATCTGAAAGGTGAGTTCCTTCCAGAAAAAAGTTAACCTCTAATTGTATTAAGTAAAACCAAAGACGTGCCACCCCTTATCTTTTAATAACTGTGTCTTAGATATCCCTTCAGCCAGTTTCAGGCACTCAGCATGACAACAGTCCTGCTTCACTGCGAGTCCCTCCCAAAACACCAAATGAAGTTTAGCTTGGGCCTGCAGAAGTTCCTTTAAGGCTTCATGTGCCCACCAAACTCCTTAAAGGAAGTGCTCAGACGAGAAAATTTAAAAGTCCAGGTGTGAAAGCTACGCTTCTAAAAGACAAAAATAATCGTAATTAATTCATTTTCTCCAAACTGATTCTAATTTTTACTATTTCCTGTTCCTTCTTCCTAGGTATTCAGAGCCGACAGTATTTCTTTGTCCTCTTAAATTAGTACTGCTTGTCATCCAAGACTTCCATCAAGACGTTTGAAAATCTCTTCTTTCCCCTTCCTCCCAATGGAAAAGGCAGAATGACAATCTTGGTAGAAAAGAGAGATGCCACCACCATCATCGACATCAACTTGGACAAGACAGGCTGTAGAGCAATCAGTCTTAGGTAGGTTGTAGGTTTCCCATAGGTTTCACGACTTACTGTCAAATAACATCATTTTTACCGAACACATCCCTCTCTGCTTCAGCTAA
Source organism: Phoebastria nigripes (assembly GCA_035582835.1). Classification (NCBI taxonomy): domain Eukaryota; kingdom Metazoa; phylum Chordata; class Aves; order Procellariiformes; family Diomedeidae; genus Phoebastria; species Phoebastria nigripes. The sequence continues at coordinate 117,076 of JAYKAV010003113.1, forward strand.
CTCCAGGCCATACTTTCTTCTGGAAGGAGATAATGCTCTTATTTTGGGGTTTTACAGCTTTCAGAGTGTTTGAAATGCAAATACACAACATCAAGAAATTACTAACATGAGCATTTAAAACGGAGCTCTGCTTTGAGAGCAAATGTGTTTTCTATAAGAGCAGGTCTGGAGTTTATAAACCTCCAGTTCCTGAGGAGCTGACCACTTGATAGCCCTGCATGTGTTGGAAGAGCACGCTGCCACTTGTTGATCATAAACATTCCTGTTCACAAATCTGATACTAAACAAACAAACCACACAACATCTTGAAGGCTTCATCCCCAGTTGCTGTGAGTTCTTGTACTAGCTACTCCCTTGCTGCAGCGCTTGTGGCCTTTTATTTGCTTCTGGAGAACTGGCAGGGGGAATACTGGAATGGCTTAATCTGGAGCAAACAGTTTTATTTACCCTCTCTCAAAATCTCATTCTGTTTCTGGAGTGTACCTGTCTCTGCAGAACGTAACGACTGTCACGGCAGGCTGATTTCAAAGCATCTGTTTATACAAGCTAACCAAAGACTACAGCAGCTCACACCTTTCTATACGTGGCGCCGCTGTTCCCGCCGTTTGGATCTTCACTAGTGCACTGAAGTTACCATTTTTCCCAGAGTAAAAAAGCCCCACAGCTTTGGTGCGATTCCTTCAGGGCAAGGGGCACACAGGCCGGCTGGAAAGCCCTCACCGTTTCGGGAGCGGCGTTCAGCACCACGGAGCCGGGGCGCCGCCGTACCCGTCCTTAGACGGCACCGCAGGCAGCGGCGGCGGGGACCTGCCGCCGCCGGGGCGAGCCCCACGGACACGGGTGGAGGAGGAACTCGCTTACACCCGCACCAGGGGGGGAGCACGGCAGCCCCCGGCACGGCAGGGAGCGCACGCAGCCGCCCGGCCCGGCCACCCGCCGAGCCGCCGGCCGAGCACCCGGGCCCAGCCCCGGCCCGCCCGG
>JAYKAV010003113.1:118815-170005 GCA_035582835.1 Phoebastria nigripes
TTGCTGCCACGGTATGTGAACTGCCTCACCCCCTTGTGTATCCTCCTAGGAAAAAGCTTGCATTTTGGGGGTTCTGGGTTTCGTATTAGGGTTTTTTTTTTCAGGATTAATTAAGAACAATTCAGAACTCTATCTTTTTGCAGTGATGGAGAAACTTGGTTAAGATGTGACTGATGTTTGCCAGCAAATTAAAATTTTTTCAGTGCAATACTGGTAAGCTATGTTCTGCCTGTGTTGTATCCCTTGATGCCTTCCTCATACTATAAAAGCACCCAGCAGGAGAAGGGTATGTCTTTTTTTTTTTATGCCAATGTTCACACTAGCCTACTTGCTAAACACTTTTTGGCAATAAAGAATATTGTGTCAAAAAGCATTGGCTCTGTTCCCAATTTCCAGATCCTACTATGAACAATTTTCCCAATCCCAAGCTCTAGATAGGTGTTCCTGTTGAAAGCAACTCTGCTGTATTGAGCATATGGAGAGGGCAGCCAGAATCAGCAGAGATAGCATAGCACCTGTACAAAGCAGGGGATATTTAGTCAGATTTAGTGTTCTTATCAACAGTATCTGGATACTGGATTCTGAGCCCATCTCTAGTTGGACACATCCAGAATTAGACCAGGGAGTGTAAAGAGCAGCTGTTACAAAGGCCAGCTTGATGGAAGGTTACAACCTGAGTAATCACAAGGAAGTGGTAATTCATACTTAAAAATCCCAAACGCTGACAATACATATGCAATGTAATATTCACAATCAATGAATTGATTCAGAAAGCAGAAATATTGATAAAAGTAGTGTTGAAACAAATTTGAAAGTTTAAGTCAAGAGAATTCTGACCTGCAATGATAATTCTGGAGTAAAAATACCCACCACTACCATCCACCAACATTGTTTTGCTAGGTAAATTTCTTATGAAATACCTACAGTAGCTCTGACTACAGCAAAAAGGTATCTAAATAAATATAATAATAAAATAAAATAGGGAAAGCTTTTATCACTCTTGACTGTTTGCGTTTAAATCACACCACCCACTCAGTCATCTCACAGACCCTTGTGAGCGTGAGGTGGGTCCTGGAACATCACTGGGAGTTTGACGGGACTAGTTTTCCTTCTTTGACAGAAGGGAAAGTCGAGGAGTAAGTGACTTATCTGGGATCACCCAGGAAGTCTGTGGTAAAGGCAGGAAAAGAAAACAGATCTTCTCACAAGGTTGCTTGCCGTGGGTCACCCCATTCAGTTCAGTGGGTGTCGACAAGCATGCCTCAGCAGATTAGGCTGGGATGGTTGACACAAGTCAGTGCGGCTAGCTGTCTGYGGTCCCCAGGGATTGCCAGGCACGCTGCAGGAGAGCATTTGCACACTGGCATATTGAATTCAGCATTTTAAGCACAAGCCTTTGGCCAGCTTRTTCTTCTGTCATCCTTGCCATGGGAATGGGAATGTCCAGGAAAGCTGGGATGGCAACTGTTTTAGTCACTCCAGCCTAATCCTGTGCTGACCAATATCAACACCTACACTCAAGAGGGGTATTTGAAGCAGCAGTGCCCATTCGGGTCAGTCTAAAATGATTACCTGAAACTCTGTCCTTGATTTAGAACAATAATTAGAGAAACAAGAACAATGGAGTTCATAGAGCATTATTATATTTGCTAGGATATTCATGTTTGCATTCTTTAGCCCTTCTAGCCGCAAGATACTGAGCTTTCCCGAGATCCCCTGTCATACAGCGTTTTGCCGTATGATTGCCAAGGTGAGAAATTCTCAAGTATCAGGTCATGATCCATCCCTGAAAAGGTGGTACAGAGTGAAACAGGAGACGGATATTATTCACACTTACCATTTTAATTTGGTTTTACTTTGACCATCCAAAAAGTTACATGCATCTTTGCCACAGAAGAGGTCAAGGCTCCAACTACACTTTTACTACCTATGACTTTGGGAAAATTCTGAAATTACACTTGCCTGACCTGGTTATAACAGGAGTGCAAATGTTTTAATCAGCTGTTATAATCAGCCTGAGCCACAGTGTGTAAACCATTATTTCTATTAGAGTTTAAGCATGCTGATTTGCCAGTAGGAAATGCAGATTTATTGGGACACTAGAGAAATTTTAGTCTCGCACCTGACATCCTCTCCTCTTCATTCACACTGGCCAGCGTGGCACATGCTCCCGTGTCCCACCATGCAGTCCTGTAGCTTCCTCCTACCTGCCAAGGGTCACATCTGCAGCTGGCCCGGGAGCAGCACAGCTTCTGCTCAGCTCAAGGTCTGGAGCCCACCCGCTTGGTGGCTGTAGAAGCCACCTCCCTGTTGCCTTGCAGTGGAAGACAAACTCATGTTTGCCCACTGTAAATGTTTACTCAACTGCCAAAGAATCGCTTGTGCTTGTCCGTAGTGTGGACAGTTTATTCAGAGAACAAAGGGAAAAAATTCAAGAGCTTCTTTCAATATGACTTCTGCCTTCTCTTGTTGTTCTTTTTTTCCATTCAAACACACTAATATTAAAGTTCAGACTTGAATGCATAGCAGTTTTTTCTGTTTGTTGGTTGTTTTTTTTTTAATCTGAGTAGTCAGATTGTATAAGAGGAATATCAGTTTGCGAATGCYTTCTACAAAGCTTTTCAGTACCAGTGGAAATGGTGACACAGCAGTACGAGACAGAAGAGTTGCGAAGAGTCTTCAGTCTTTCTTATTGAGGATAGTTTTAGATAAAAGTGTCATTTTTAGTAAAAAAAAACAGTTGAGAGAACAGCATGTGTGTTGTAGACCATTTTTAAGAGTGCTGATGGATGTCAGGACATTTTACTTTCCTCTGGGGTGCAATAGCCGGCGCTGTCCCGCGGGGTCCTCCTCCGCAGACACCCGCCATCYGCCGTGACACCTCTGCGGTGGGTGTCCATCACAGGGAAATAACATTTGCACTGAAAGATTTGCAGGTTTTGCCTTTCAGTTGCAGGACCTTCCGTGGCCAAACTCTGTTTAAGCTGCTAAGGCAACGCCCCTGGGCTAAATTTCTATTTAAGCTGCTAATGCTAACTGGTTACATTACATCTTGCTAGCTAGTCCTTCGGCTTTGGCGTTGCTGCCACGGTATGTGAACTGCCTCACCCCCTTGTGTATCCTCCTAGGAAAATGCTTGCTCAACCAGAGCAGAGCACTTGTTAAACTCAAACCCAAGGTGGAACATATTTTAAYGCATTTATGATTTCTCATGCCACCTTATCCCCAGCTACTATTGCCAGTGTTGACCTTCTACACTGCTAACCTCTACATGCTTTTAATCTCTGGTGTGTAGAAATAGAGAAAAGAAGTTGTGAGGTGGTAAAAAGGCTCCACCCGGACTTTCAAATTTTTTTTTCAGTTACAAACAAAACACACAGGCTCAATCTAACTTCCTAACGTGACAGATTTATATATAGAATATATATATATATTCTATATTTATTTATAGAATAAATTTGCGGCTTCCTTCCTCTGAGTATGAAAAGTACTGCTCTGGCAGAAGGTGAAGAAGAATCAGTAATGCTGAGAGATTATTGCAGCAAACTGAGCTGGGCTGCACTGAGTAAATGACTCACAAAATGCCCAACCTATGCTTCTCCAATACCAGTTTTTACCTGGCCCATGGCCAGGAAGCATTTGATGGGTTAATATGTTAAAGGGGACTATTAGCTGAAGAATGGGGTATAGGAAAGTCAGTTATATCAACATACAGTTGTATGATTATGCAAAATCTTAACAAATTTATTGCAAAACCTAAGTTATTTTGGCATTTGTTTGGAAAATGTGTGATTTAAGCATGTATATTTCTAAATGCATTTTAAAATACATATATATTTTTCCCAAAAGGCACTTATGAAGAAGAAATGTTCTTTTGCAATAGATGTATAAATGGCAGCACATAATCACTAGCACAGCTGCAGAGCCCTGATATCACAACCCTTTGTTTCCAGGGAGCAGCAACACAAAAAAATGTAGCAGAAAAAAACACTAGAAAATAATTTTGGAAAGAAAAGAGAAGATGTGAAAGAACCTTATCACTTAAGAGAGGTATCTGAAAAGGAAAGTTTCTGAGAGATTTTTTTTCTGTTAGAGGACTCCTTGCCTGACAAAGATTTTGCTTCTTTTCACTCATTGGGAGACCCAGCCTACTGATGAATGTCAGTAAAGTCATAAACACAAGTAATACTCTGTCATAATGCCTTTGTTTTGCTTTAAAAACCAATTCCAAAATAACAATAGGATGCTGTGAGCCATACATATATGTAGCAAATAAGCACATTTTTGGTGCCACTCTTACCATTTCAGCCAGAAGAGGCAGTAATCCTCTGGAAATGCTCTACAAACGCACTTCTGTATATTCCTTGGCCATCTGTAGAATATGTTTTTACTTTTGTCAGTACTGCCGTTTTGTACCAGTGAATCTGTATGTATTTTGTGGTAGCAAATTTCAGTGGAATAACCCCTCATTCATACCTGTACAAATGAGAGGAAAAATCCTGTGGCAGGGCTCAGGGGAACACACTGCCTTTCTGGGCTGCTCCCAAAGGTCAGCATGATCTTCTCCATTGTCTGGTCCTGATGGTCCCTGCTAAGTAGTATTTCACAGCAATGCTGGCTGGAATGGGACTGGCCCTGGGTCTCCCCCATTCCCCGTGATTTATTAGGGAGCTATTTATTGGGGCTGTAGTCATGGCTGCCTTCTGAGTGAAAGCTAACAGGCAGTTTTTGGACCATCCTCCCAACCTTGCCCTGAGCTCTCACAGGGGCTGTTTCATACCAGACTGACACAAGAGTGGCCCGTGGCTTCCAGAGTCTTATTTAACATGTCTTACAGGAGTCTCCCTCAGCTTTCAGCAAAACCCTTTTTCACTCCATGTAATCCTGGTCCCAAAGCAGAGCTCATGGCTCCTCTTGTCCATATATTTTCTTGAGATCTAGAATGCAAAATGAGAAATTAATGGGATGGCAGTTATTAATCCTGTCGCTAGAGTGAACACTGTTCATGTTATTGTTTCATGAAGCACTGCCCCTAGTTTTGGGTCTTTGCTATCTTTTATACTCCCGTTTGTCATCTCCGGACTCAGGTGAGGCTGCTTTGCCCACTGAGGGTGCGGTTTCCCAAAATGGGGTGAACGGACATAACAGCTCTGAATTTGTGTGGGGGGGGTCCTGCTCACCCCCCTCATTTCCTCCTTTGCCCGACTCCCAGCTACGCACTGACATCACTGCTGCATGTTGGACTGCTAACATGATGCTGGAACTTACTAAAACGTATCCAGAAAAAAAAAACGTTAAAAAAAAAAGTAATCTGCAGTTTTGGTGAGTTAAATTGGTTTAGTAAGAGCTTCAGTGAKCATCAGGGCCAGCATCCATGCTGCAGGTGGGAGGGAGGGAGGAGCAGAGGAACAAGATGTCTTTCTCCTGGCAGGGGAGAACTCGGTGCCTGAGCTTGCACAGCAAACTAAATCCTGTGCCCCTCAGTGCTGTGTTTATGCTAAACTGTGTGTGTGTGTAAGCAGACTACTGGAGTGGAGCTGTTGACGTTTCAAATTAAAACCTCTGATCAGGTTTATGTCTGCTTGACTTAAGTATTGTATCTCTACAGCTGTCGGATCATGTTCTCCATTGAGATATGTGTGAAAATGAGCTTACACTGAGGAAGTGAAAAGCCTGAAAATGCGACACATTCTGCAAGCCCATTTCTGCTCTTGTTACAACATTGCAGCACTTTGCAGCTGATTTCATTGAAGGCTTGGGCTTTGCAAGAAGAGGTAAGAAAACACAAAATTTTAAATTGCACCTCCTGCAAATCAGTGACCTCTGTCTTGATGAAATTAAATCCTGTATCACAGATATGAAATTGCTTTTGTGTTTAAAGCAAGTATTGCATGTATAAAATAATAATAAAAAAATACTGCAAGACGGATTTGACCCACAAGGAGATATGACTTTGAGATTAAGTAGGTTTATTACTAACACAGAATAATCCCCCCGTATTTCCCTTGTCAGTCACATGAAATGATTACCATCATTATGTTTAATAGGCAGCTTTCAGTCATGCACAAAATACTGCAAGTAAAATTGCCTGGTCAATAACAGCATAATGGAAAAACTTACTTTAATTGGGTTTACAGGTCATAAAGATTGCAATTATTTACAATAAACATGCTAAACTAAATGATACATATTTTGCCTTCAAAATTAAAAAGATGTTTTAAGGCAATTTTAGTACACAGATATGCCATTTTAGATTAATCAGAAATAATCTTGCAGTAAAATTGTCATAACCTTTATGGTTATGAATTTAAGAATCAGATGTTGCCCTCRGTAATCACAGGAGAGCTTCCACTTTAGGTCATTCACACAGTTCCTATGAGTAAGGTTAAGTGGGTTTGAGCCCCGATGTATAGATCAGATTAGCTACCAGCAAAAGTCACTGTTCTTTTATAAATCATCATCATTAACTGTCATCATCATCATTATCAGTGACAACCCCTACTAAACTGGGACTGAGCTGGTATAGAGAAGCATTTTTAGAATCTCTACAGAAAGATGTCTCTGGCCTTCAAGAACCTAAGATTTCCCAGGGTCCAAATTTCAACCATATTTTTTGAAAATGCCCATTAAGAGATTTTTAAAGGCACAAGTGAAACACACATGCTTTCCTCTTATTAGAAGCTAATGGGAAGTTAGGATCTGTTTCCTACTCACAGTGGCAACTCAATTGCTTTGGCAGAGGTTTGCAAAGGCCCTTACCGACCACTCTTGCCAGAAACTGGTCAGGTTCATGGTGGACAAAGAACCAAATGTTTTACAGATGTTGCCCTCTTGGCTTTCATGCTAAATGTGTTTCATGGCTCCAGGTGAATGGTAGTGGCAACAAACAGAAAGAAAACACAACAAGGGAAAACAAAATGAAAACCAAAGCTGATCATTTTTAACAAGTGAAATCATTTTTGAGGGCCTTTTATGACTCTCAATGTTCCCGCTATCTTTTCACCAGGATTTAAATGTTAGTTATGCTATAAGGTAGTTATGGTAATTATGAGAAGACTTATGTCTCTCACGTGACTGCTTCCTTCTCTATAATCTCTGAATCCAGATTCTGGGTGGAAAAATTATTTCTTCAGCTTGGTACATCCAGGCACTTAACACCTTGAGTCTCCTCATGCACTTCAGTCTCCTCATGGCGTATTTTGCAAAGTGCTGGGAAATCCACCAAATTTGCCTTTGCTTAGGTTTTTCCTACTTTTCGTACTTGTGCCTTCCCCTCTGAAAGTTACTGTGGAACTGCTCTGTAGACTCATGGGCCCTGAAGCTGCCGTGCAAGGGGAGAGATTGAGTCTCCACAGCGTGCTGAGGGACGTGAAGTACAGGCATTGACGTGACTGGCTGAACCATGCTTTACTGTGCTTTTTCCTCTGAGGCAGTAACGCTCGTACTCAAAGGGACAGAAGGGTGGGATGGAAGGTGGCTTACTGAGGCTATGGAAGAGCTGAGCTAGGTTTGCCACTTTCTTCCCCATGCTTCAAGTATCCCTTCCAATAGAAAGGAAGGGGTTACATTTTCAAATTAAACCTTGAACTCTGAAAAGTGCTTCAAGTCCCGTGTGAAGAACCCAACACCAAGTATCTAATACAAAATGTCCCCCATGTGAGCCCTTGTTTCCCACCTGGCCTATTTTAATTGATACCTACGCAGTCCATGTATGTATCAGGGATTGCCATTTCCAACAGCTTTATGAATGAGTGTAATAAGAGATCACTGTGTGGTTTTTACTGAGGAATTTTATGAGTATAAATTCCTGGCTTTTGACGTGATTTTTTTTAGTTTCAGGTCTCCTGCCAAAAAGATTTAGACTTTTTTTTCTCACATTATTTCTCTACATACTAAAGCACAAGTCTTTCACTGCTTGACTACATTAGCCTGTAACAAAAATAATTCAATCACTGTTGATCCTCTTATATATAACACTTTCCATATGGTAGCTCAATAACATGGTACCTCTGTCTTAGCAGGTTTTTTTTTTTCTGACAGAAAAAAACAGTGATTTTAAAGTTTATTCAGTAATACTACATTTAAAAAAATGAAAAGCTCATGTAATGTATACCTTTACTTTGTCATATTAATAAGTGTTAAATGTTAATTGACTGTCCTGTAATTCCGCGCTTTGGAGTTTTAAACTTTGTATTTGAACTATCAAAACGTTCAGCATGTGGCAAAAGAATGAAAAAAAGTCAGGATTAAACCAGATAGGGCCACACTGAACTTATCATGGGTCCATAGCTGCTGCTCTTCATCTTTTCCTAATTTGCTGCTGTCCATTGAGATTACCGTATGGAGAATGGCAGTAGATTTCTGTTAACTTGGATCCTCAAGATGCATCCTTGTTTGTTGCCCTTGAGCATCTCAGTACTGGCATGCTCAGTAGCAACACAAAAATCTCAGCTTAGTGGGGAAGCACAGACTGTCCTCCATGTAACAGTTGTGACTTTATAGAACTGATAGAGGAAGGAGACTGTAGCAATCTGAAATTCGTAGGTCTGACATTTTATCTAATTTTTAAAAACTCCAAACACTTTTAATTAAACAATTATAGGGATTTTCTTGAAAATCTATAGTGATACAACCCTGTTAGGATTGTTATTACTTTTACTGTAATGGTTGTTATCATTTAACACTCAGTTGCAGTACTGCTTTAAAACCACAGCAATACATAAGGTGTTTTACAAACTCTACCATAGGAAGTACCGTTTACCCGAATCATACCAATTAAAAAATATAAATTACAAGATGGACTTAAAATTGGTAATAGATCTTTTTTGCCTCTAGGGTTTTTAGAATGAAACCTTCTCTTCAGATAAGGGTTATGGAAAATTCTTTTAAAAATTACAGCTACATCTTTTCATAATGACCTGACATTTTAGGGAAATTGTCAGTGGTCGTGAGGCACCCAGGATGACAGGAGTCATCATGGGGCAGCTGGGCTCTGCATTTATAGGAGGAAGCCAAGGATCTAAAGACTTCTCTGTCTGTATTTTTCTAAATGAACATATCTAGCTTGAGAGCAGTTATATTTTTGCAAGCCAGGATTCAGAGCTGCTTTGCAGAATTCATCAAGCCTTCTCTGCATGTTAAAGTACTCAGTTCCTAGAGCAGATATTTTCTCACGTTGCAGCTAAAGTTACTTGTAGAATGAATGACGGTTTATATCTGTCAAAAGAGTGAAATCCCTTTAGTCCATTGAGATAATTTTGTATAAAGACCATCTGCTATGTGTATGACCATCTAAATAGTTTTGGACAGAAAGCTCTCTCTACAGCTGTTTGAGAGTAGCCAGAGACTGCTTTCCCCATGCAAAGGTGTGTTGTTTTTTTGAGGATCTTCATGGTTTCACATCACAAAGGCATTTGGTCCTGTATTCTCAGGTGACAGATTGTTGTAGTTACAATGCTAACTGCAAAGACTACGCTTCTGATATCATGTGAGTTGCAGGTTCTCTCTGTGTCTTATTATTGGAAATAGGTGTTGGTTTAAGATTCTAATTTTTCTTATGCTGGAAATATCAATTATCTAATCTCTAATTAGGAGTCACGGAGGACCGATGAAGTTGAAATAGCAATACTTTAGCTAAGACATTTACATTAGGCTTTGGATAGAGTGAAAAATAGATCAGTTATAGCATTAAGGATTGAAATATTGCTATAATAGCAATCATGACTATGTCCCTTTTTTTAGGTTACTGAAGTTTCCATTTGTTTTGCCAAGTAGTTTCAGATCAAGTAATTTTATAGTTTTCGTGCAGTAGAATAAACAGAGGAATAAGAGCAAACCATTCATTTCTTGTTCCTATGAATCATTCTATCAGCTTTAACAGACCATTTCAAAACACTAAAAAGTCATGAATGGAATTTCTGAATTGGGTTAGAATCGTGATTATAAAATGAATTGTGATTCATTTTTGGTTTGGCTGGTTGAGTCTCAGAAATCATTCCTTTAGTATTGCTTCAGGCTATCTTGAGAAACAAAATTAAGTTGAAAGTTGAAATTCTTGCAGTTATTTAACTAGGATCTGAGGCTTTAGGAAAACTACCAAATATCCAGAGATTTATGAGACCTGGTAATATTGCTTCACTGAGACTATGCGCATAAGGAAAAGTTCGCGGACTAGATTGTTAAAGGTAGAGCACCAGTATTAACAAATCTCTGCCACTAAGAATACTTAGTTGGAACCTCAACCTTCTTTTCTACCTGAAATTATAAAATACCCGCCAGAGTGGACTGTTTGCATCACCCTGATATTTGATAACATTTTCCAGATTGGTACCATGGTTAAACTCAACCCTGTAGTTCATGGGGCAATGCTTGCTGACTTCTGTGCAGCAGAGGGTATAAATGCATTGACACAATCAACATGGATCCCAGATACTCCTAAGAAGGGATCAGCACATCTAACCAAATTCTGGTTTCTATGAGGGAATCCTTATTTCTGGCCAAAATAATGGCAAGCATAAAAGCTTAGTGTTTAGGAAAGCCTTTGTATTTTATTATATTTAAATAATTAAAAATCGTGCATTCAAGATGGTGGGTGGTCTAACACAACATTAACAAGAGCCTGTTAAAATTATACAATCAGGCAGTAGTTCACTTTTCTAAACATATAAGTAAGAACATAAACACGTTAGGTTTATATTCCACAGTCTGGATTTCCAAGTGAGGTTATAAAGTTATTTGGCAGTAGTGACTGAACTGCAGGATATATATGCATATTTGATGACTTGTTCAGGAGAACATGAAGAAGAACTCAGTGAAAGCTGACAAAGTTTATTCTGTCAGATAAGACAAAGGTCATTAAACGAAAGGAAGACAATATGGAAGTAATGAAAAATCTGAGGGGATCATGGATAAAAATATGCGTGGAAATGTCTAGTCAAGGTTTTCTTTGCTGTAGTCTGGTTCTCTGGCACAGACGTTCATTACTGGTTCAGTTGCATCAGGTGTGCTTTTGGAGTGCATCTTAAGGTTTCAGCTAAAATCCATGGAGTCCATTTCACATGGTCTGTGTGAACCTCAGCATGCTAAACAGAGTCAATCACGAGATTTACTTGAAAAGTGCAATTCTGATTTGAACTAAAATGTAGATGTAGACACACCACCTGTGTCTGCACTATGGACAGTACTGGTATTATAATAAATAAATTATATTTATTAAATAAATAAAATCTGCTTTTTGGAAAAAATCTTTCCAAAGGGACTCTTTCAAACCCTCAGGTTTTTTATCTGGCCRTCTACCCTTGTCTTCACGTGAATCCTATCATGAGGTCTTTCCTCTTCCCTAGACCTTAATTTTCAATGCTTAAACATGTGGCTATGTCATTTTTCTGAAAATAATCCCCTTCCTGATCTCTGCTCCTAAAAGAACCGTCTTGTCACATGTATGTGTAGAAAGTGTTTTCACTTCTAGATGTCCTCTAGGTGAACATTTTGGTCTGTTTTCACTCTGTCACAAAACAGAGAGTACACAGTGCCTTCATCTGGATGACAAATGACTTCTTGCTTTGGTTGCTTCTCTTGTCAGCCTACGTAATCTTGACATGGCTTGCTTTGTTAGTGATCAATCTGCTCTTAAACAGAAACTGGCATTTCCAGTAGTGTATCCAACTTGGAATGAGATTGCGTATCCTTTATATTTCTGATCATTTTATATGTCTATAACCTCTTCTAGAATGGGATGTTTCATTCTTTCCCTTTTGTTTTCTTCTGGGATATCTAGTTTCTAGTCCTTTGCTTTGAAGTCACCCACTGACACCACTGTTTCGCCCACTGACTCTCTGTTCTTCAAACCCACTGATACACCTCTAGAAACTACACTTGTGATATTAACCTTCCACTTCTGCAGTCAGATTCTTGTAATTTGTTCCCGGTTCTTTGCTGATATTACTGGGGTCATCCCAAACATCTGGCCAGAACAAGAAGTGTCAGTGCCCGTGGGATGATTTCAGTGCATTGCTCTGATGGGTGCTCAATTCTTTATTCGTATTTATTGTGGGCAGAACAGAAACCATTGATCAATATTTTGCATGCTTTTTCCTTCTGATTAGGCTCAGAATGATCAAAAAAAGAAAAGAAAAGGGGAAAGCAAGGCAAAAGAAATGATATCTCCCAAGTTTCTGGGCTCTTGGAACTCCTGCAAAAATGTCTCTCAGCCCCTAAGCACGCAACGACTTTCAAATACAACATACTTTGTGCTGGCTATAAACTAACCAAACATTCCTGCACCATCTATAAGTTATGAGATAGACAAAAAGCATGCAAACATTTTCTGATTAAAATCGTACTTGGAAAGGAAAAGCCTCACAGAGATTTTATTGCTTTAATGCTCTAGCCACTGCCTAGCAGCCATGCAGGAATCATTCAGGAGTCTGGAGTCCAGTCGAGTAACATACTGAAATGTCAAATGAGAGTTTTGGAGGGGATGTTCTTATTCTTCAGCTGAACTTTCTGAATTCCCTCAACGTTTGATCAGTGTCCCTTACCTCCTCTTCTCATAAACGTTATGATTTCTCCTGCCTTCATACAAATCTTAATAGAATCCAGAGAAGATTCAACAAAAATAGAAGCGATGCAGAATTAAGTCAAATGAAAAAATGTCTAAATATGCAATATTCTATAAAACTTAGTTTGTTTTTCAGTAATGACTATTTACATAAACATTCAGTTGATACAGTTTCATATATACAAGTGCACACATTTCATTCTTTGTTGTGTCTGTGCTTTTGAAACTGTTATCATTGGCTTTGGTCCCAGACTGAGATCTAGGTAAAAGATCTCTGAGCTGTGTTTCATGCAGAATCAGGACTGTCCTCTTGAAGTTGATCTGCCGTCTTGCTCCCAGGGCTAGAAATCTTTGCAGGCTTTTGGAGTTTAAAACTATTAATTTCATTAGGTAAAACAGACATCTTTCATCACTCAGCACTTTTGTACCATGTCACTCTGTGTTCCAGAGTGGCACTTAATCTTATTGCTCCATTTGTATTGCGGAGTGAACACCCATCTCTTTGGTCTTAACCACTCTGTCTTGGAACTTTTTCCTCCAACATTTTTCCTTTACATTTTGCATGTGAGCCAGTTATTTCTTAAGCCTATATGTGGAGATGTATTATTATGGGTATTTTTACAACAAACATCTGTTTAACATCTATCTGTTGCTAATATGCACAATGTAAAGCTAAGTGTATGCCTTAGGTCCCTCCTGGAAAATATTTTTGCTGCTTTTTTTTTTTTGGCTTCTCAGCTGTGTACATACTGTAACTAAATTTGTGCTCTGAAGCCATAGTGTTTATGTCCAACTGCCCTTCTCCCTCATCCATCCCTTCTCTCCTTTCCTTAAAGGTGGCTATTCAGAAACAGCTGCTTTCTGTAACTCTCTGTGTCAAACAGAAAACAATCACAGTGCTCATTAAGAAGTTTCCATGTTTTACCTTTGCACGGCAACTTTCAGAGAAAGAGGACCTCCCAGCTTTTTTCTTGAAGAGCTTTGTTATTTTCTCACCATAAACTCCCAAGAAGGCTTTCGGCAGCTCTTGCATGATGCTTGGTTGCTTGCCTGGAAGCTCGACCTCTTGAAATATCCCATTCTTATACGCTTCAGTCTTCAAGTCACATTGGGTGGTGTGCTTACCTGTTGTGGTTTAACCCCAGCCAGCAACTAAGCACCACACAGCCGCCACATTACCACAGTAACTGGCAAATGACTGCTGTTAAAATAATAGCTGTTGTTTTAAGACTTATGCAATATTTCAGAACCTCTTTGTTCACACCAYTAACAAGCAGTTTGTTCCCATGAATGCATAGCATGGTTCTAAATTAACCCAGCCAGCTGATGAAAGCTTGAAAGCAGTCAGTGTTTCTGCCTGCCTGGTAGGTGTTCTTTCATTTTATCTACAGTTACTCGTGGCCTGGGTCCAGGAAGATGGAAAAGCTCTGCTCTTTCCCGTTGTCCAAGAAGTGTTGAGGAATGTATGCTATAGGAAAAAGTCCTTAATGGTAAAGGAAGTTAATAACACTATATTGATGAATATTAACTCCTAGAAGACTTTGTTATCTGCTATAAAGGCTTTTGAACTCTTTTAAATCCTTATAGGACAGGTCACCCTTGTGGACCTGGCTGTACAGCGTTACTATAGGTGCTTATACAGAGAAACTTGTTGGTAACTGCTGTAGCAAAACTCAGTGTCAGATCTAAAAGGAAGGGGAAGGTGCAAGTTATTTGCAAAAGCTCTGAGTAAGTTGATTTTACTCACGCTCATTCTCTCAGTGATTGTCTTCATTCACACTCTTACTTCCACTTACTCACAAGCACCAAGTGTGTCTGAGTGGTCTGGTTATTTTTTTAACCCTTGTTCTGCTGTTTCTTCTGGTGCTTTCTCTCTCTCACACACATTTCCGTTCATATTTAATTCTTGCCAACGTCCATACTTCTGTTACAAGTCTCTACATCCTGGTTACACTTCTAGGAAAAACTTGGAATTACAGCTGTGCAGGACTTAGGCATCATGGATAACTGGTGCTGTCCCCATACCACAAAAAGACAAGAGTGGTTTGTGGTTCATTATGAGAACACATTATGGCAAACACAACAACTCAGAGCGCTGCATAACTCTAAAGCTCATAGGAAAGCAGAATACAACCAAAACCCACACCCGCTCCTACTTAGAGCCACCTACAAAAAAAAAAAATGTACCAGTATAAATGCAATATTTGACAAGGAGAGGCCATCTCTCTGCCCCATTCAAATACTACGAGGTCATGTGTGATAATGCTAAGACTGAGAAAGCTTTTAACCTCCAGCTTGAGGATTATCTTTCTTTTGAGGAGAAAGAGAATGATATCATTATCCCTTGAGTATCATGAAATTTTTTTTTTTTTACATTTTCAGCACTGGCCTGTTTCAGAATTCTTATTCTGTGAAAAAAAAAAAAAGATTTATTCAACTGTGTAGGTGCTTCCCCTGTGGCTTCATTTATATCCCCTTGCAATAAACTGTGGGATTTGGATGCCATTGTGTTTGAGGCATGCCAAAGACTTGAAGAAAATAGACATTGTAGACTAACAGTAAGAGGCAATACTGACTGATGGTAAGATTGAGTAGATAGCTGTCTGTTTGTTTTGTAATGTTGTATACCACTGGTATCTGCTGTGCTTAAACATGTAAGAGTGTTCAGTTTTTCTGTTCCTACTGTGGATTGGATTCCCTGCTTCTCTAGATGGGAGTTGTTCCATTTTGAAATCTAAAGTACTTCTCCATTGCACAGCATTTAATATTAATTCTTCTGTAATTCAGTGCAGATGGATTTATATGGTGTCTGGCTTTTTTTTTTTTTCCCATTGCTGATTTGTCTAAGCAGACAGGTGGAGGTGGACAAGTATACATGCAGGCTGAATGGATGCCAGATACAGAAACAATCTGTATGATGTAATCTGCAGAGCTCAACAGTGCTAGTAAAAAAACCAGACTCATAGCAGTTACAACAATTGCCCCAGTGTGATGTTACTGGGCACCATGTGTTTTGTGTATCATCATTCTTAACCATGCATAGTAACTTCAGATGGTTTATAAGAATGAGTAACGGCTAATCCTGCCCTGCTAAAGAAAAATACAATTTAGGTTGGGTGGAATTTACAGACTCTTTGACACTGCTCTGTAATTGCGTTTGACTGTCATATTGTCCTGTACTGTGTAACCACAGTTCTCCTGGAAGTGGCTGCCATGTGGGATTGGACACTGGGATGTTCCTTAGTGAACAGATGCACACAAGCATCTTAGATCCATGTGGCTAAAATACTAGTGTGGGATCAGTGTCATTGTACCAAGTGTTTTCTAATGCCATCTCCTGCATGCCAATAATGCACAGCTTCTAAGCACATGAAGTGCACAGATTTCAGAAGCTTTCAGGATGAAACTGAGGACTGGAAATGTTTATTGACTTCAGCTTTCTCTGTGCTTCTTGCAGAATCAATTCTCCTTTCCCACTAAGGGTCTGTGAGTATGTGAAGGGGAAATCAGAAGTATATCTATACGACATTTCTAGATAATTCAGTCCTTTATGACAGTGCTTCACAACTTTTCTGCACCTTAGCCCCACCTGAGAGGAGTGAGTGTTCTGCACCTCAAGGTGCACTAAGCAACCTGCGTAGGACAGCGGAGCAGTGTGTTCCTTTTGTCATCTCTAGTGTGCTTCATTAGCAGCTCACCAGTGCGACCCCAGTCTCCAGTTGGGAACTGCTGCACAAAGGCCTGATCCAGATTTCATAGACTATACCTGCAATCCCATTAGAGCCTTGTTCAGTGGTTCCTTTAATCCTCTCCCTTTTGTTAGCAGCTTGGTGGTGTACATTAATTACCAAAACTGGATCACTACGGTAGAAGGACTTTAGTCTTCTGTATAAACAGCCTATCTACTCTTATGAAGGAGAAATGCAAGAGATATTTTCAAAGGCTTCATGTATTTCAAGGTCTCTAGAGCTAGCTCTTGATGCTTTTGGAGCAACGCTTGGTCATCTACAGTAAGAAGCAGTGCTATAGCAAAGCACAGATAGAGAACTGGTTATTGTCCAAGTGCTATCCTTTTGAAAGATACTTGTCTTTTTCAAGGCCAACTCTGTCTGTCTTTTCTTGCTGCATTTTACTTTTTAAGTCATATGATCACTATTTTCTGGAAAAATCCCACAAGTAGGAGTTGATTCTTTGTCCATTGCTTGTATCTTGACAAAAGTGTTCTGACAGGAGATGAAAAGGAAAACTGCTCGTTTCCAGAAACCCATATCAGTCATCTAGATTGCTCAATAATTTGGAATTTAATTTCTTTATCATTAATTTCAATCAGCACATTGAAGAAATTGAGTTTCTTCTTGCTAGAAGCAGCAGAAACTGATATGCCATGGTTGGGGATTGCACTAGCAGCTAGTAAATCCTTCTGTGCCTGTTATTCTGAGGCTGCAGGAAGCTGTCTAACATTTTACAGCAGTCTTCCATTTCCAATACCATTATCTGTAAAATGGACATGTTTATTAAACTTAAATATAAATCATATGATACGCAGTTTGTTAAAAAGGAGAGTCTGGCCGATGGGAGGCATCCAGTGCGTTAGTTAGTGGAGTAATAGTGAGCTCTGGTGACAGGGGAAGCTGTGCAGACCCTGTGGGCCATGTAAGCAGCAGGGTGCAAGGAGAAGGAGGACTACAAGGAAAAAGATGAGTTGTGATCCAGAACTTCTGACTGCCCAGGGTAGACTTGGCTTCTTGCTCAAAAGAGGGAAGGAATAAGTAAGAGCTTTAGAGCATTAAAAATGTTTTGGTTCAGTGTTTGAAGTGGGCTGTCTTTGTCATTGACCTGTAGGACATGGGCTTTTCTGTTCTTGAAATTAGTGCTGTTTACAGTATAAGTCTGAGCAGTTAATAATGTACAGAGAGGCAACATGTGTTTGCATCTCTCGGAATCAGAAACCAATGTACAGTGCCCTGCTTCTCCCCAGCAATCTGTTTAAGAGAGTTAAGTTACATCTCTTGTCTTGAACAAGAGTGGTCTCTGCAGAGAATATCTTCTCTAGAAACAGAACTGTATGGCTTTGTGTCACAGAGCGTTCACTGGTTTCTGGAGGAGGATTATAATACTGAATAAAAGCCAGTGTCTGTCTGTGTTTTAATGTGCATGTTTGTGCTGGTTCTCTTTATTTAATTGAACATTTATTTCACAGGTGTGCTGCTAATTGATGAAAGACCCCCATGTGAGAAAGAACCACAGGAAATATAAAGCAAAGAAATCCCAGCCATCTCACCGCAAAACTTTTTGTGCTGCACACAATATGGTGCATTCTTTTTTTAATCTCATAACTATGTGTGGTTTACTTGCCTAGGATGCAGCTCTTGATTTAGAAGTGAGTAGGTTCTTGTACGTTGGGGACATTCCTGAGAAACTTCAGCCTCTGAGCCCTGGTCTATGACAGGAACTAAATGGCTGCGCATGGATTTTGTGACTCAGGTCCGCGTAGGAATGTTACGCTAGATTTCTTGAACAACTAATTTACTAAAGAGGTCACTCATCAGAAAACTTCATTTTTCCTGGGTTCTCACAAATTTTTCTTTTTGTTCCTTTCTCCTTGAGGACTAGATTGACCTGTACTTCTGGCTGAGGAGGATTTCTGCAGGGAATGAGAATGTGAAATCCTCCTTCTCTCTTCTAACAAGCCTCATGTTCAACAAAACACAAAATTATATCACTGATGAGTTCATGTGGTACAAACTCAGTTTGGAAGTTTGATATTTAGGGAGTGTGTACTGCCAGTCTATCAGCTGTTCTGGGTGTAAACATGATGCAGGCAATCAAGGTGGGGACAAGTTGGCGGAGAGGGATGAAGATGCTCTTAAGTTATCATTTGCTGGTGCAATTACAGCATTGAACGCTTCTTCTGCAGGCCAGCAGCAGAAGTCCCACCATGACCATTACTGTTGCTTGTGCAAGTCTGGAATTTGACATGTGAAAATGTGGCAGCGCCATCAAGCCAAGATGAATCTACCGATAGCAAAAAAAATAAACAGTCATAACTTTGGAAACACACAGCTGTTTTATGATGATACATAGATTATGCATAGGCTGGACTCCTCTCTTGGGGTGGTACTGCCTGATAATGGTGTTTAGATAGTCAGGGTAAGGGATGGCAGCATAAACCAGCAGATATAGTCTGTACTAGCTTCTAATTTGTTTCTGAGAAAAGGTATTGATTTTGACCTACAGGTCGTGATCACAGACACATCAAAGATAATCGGGGAGCAGTTCTTTGCCTTCAGTAGGTAACTTAACCCAAAGTTTATGGTCATGATGACACCAAACTCCGTCTCTCTGTATCAGACTGACTAACGGCATTCCTTACTTAAAGATGAAGAGATTGGGTTGCAGGTTGTCTTTAATTTGATGCCTTAATGTTACTGTTCCTTTTCTCCACCTTCTCTGATCTAACATAACATAACTTGGTGAATTTTTGGTATGATTTTGCAAAGACTTCCAGTTTTTTCCTGCTGGGACAGTGGCATTGTTATTAGCGACCTGAGCAGAAGAGAAAATTAGTTTTGGTAACTTGGGGAAATTCTCCTCCAGACATCAAAACATTTGATTTAATTTTTGAATTTATTTCTCTCAAGAGATAGCACAGCACATAGAACAGTGAGTAAATGCCTGTTGTGGTTTAACCCGGCAGGCAGCCAAACACCACGCAGCCGCTCGCTCACTCCCCCTTGGTGGGATGGGGGAGAGAATCAGAAGGGTAAAAGTGAGAAAACTCGTGGGTTGAGATAAAGACAGTTTAACAGGTAAAGCAAAAGCCGTGCACGCAAGCAAAGCAAAACAAGGAATTCACTCACTACTTCCCATCGGCAGGCAGGTGTTCAGCCATCTCCAGAAAAGCAGGGCTCCATCACGCGTAATGGTGACTTGGGAAGACAAACGCCATCACTCCGAACTTCCCCCGCTTCCTTCTTCTTCCCCCAGCTTTATATACTGAGCATGACATCATATGGTATGGAATACCCCATTGGCCAGTTTGGGTTAGCTGTCCTGGCTGTGCTCCCTCCCAGCTTCTTGTGCACCTGGCAGAGCATGGGAAGCTGAAAAGTCCTTGACTAGTGTAAACACTACTTAGCAACAACTAAAACATCAGTGTGTTATCATCATTATTCTCCTACTAAATCCAAAACATAGCACTATACCAGCTACTAGGAAGAAAATTAACTCTGTCCCAGCTGAAACCAGGACAATGCCTTAACAAAACTGGTATAAAAATCAATGCATATAAATGACTCTTAACAAAGAAATCACATATCTCCTATTTGGCACTCCACAGCCCAGAAGGGTATCTTCCTTTACTGTGTGTTTCAGAATCACCAAATAGGTCACCCCTGAGGACTATTTGCTTTTCCATTGCTATGAAAGCTCTAGGTTATTATTTCTCTTGCCTCATTTTTTTATGAGAAGTATGGCAATAAAACTCACTAATCTGTCCTCCCACAACACCCTACTGATGAGCTGTGTGAACCATAAATGATTCCTTTCAATTACAGTAAATTTTTTTGACGGAAAGAAGGAAAAGGCAAATTAAAGTGGGAACCTAGGGAACAACTGAATAACACTTTTGCATATCTTCAGAGATAATTTTTATTAGTAGTACTAATAATAATCCCCAGCTTGCATTCTGGAAGAAACCTATCTCTTCTCACTCCATCCATCCTCAGACTTTGGATATAGATTGTGTGTGTGTGTGTGTGTGTGTATTAATAGTTAGATAGATAGATAGATAGATAGATCGACCTATTGAATCATAAGTTAGATTGGAAGGGACCTCTGGAGGTCATCTGTTCTACTCTCCTGCTCAAAGCAGCTCTAGATAAGATTAATGAGGGCTATGCCCTGTCAAGTCTTGAATACCTCCAAGGATGGATATCCCACAGCCTCTCTGGACACCTGTTCCAGTATTTGACTACCCTCATTGAAAAGAAAAAAATGTATTCCTTATATCTAATTGGAATTTCCCACGTTCTAAGTTGTGTCCATTGCCTCTTGTCTTATTCCAGTGTACCTCTGAGAAGAAGCCTGGCTCCATCTTCTCTATATCCTCCAGTCAGATAGTTGTAAGTCATAAATAAGGTCTCCCTTTAACCTTCTCCTGTTAAGGCTGAATAAACTCTGCGCTCTCAGCCTTTTCACATGTGTCATGTACTCCAGTCCCCTGAGCAGCTTGGTGGCCCTCCACTGAATTCATTCCAGTATGTCAGTGTCTTTCTTGTACTGGGGAATATGGAAGTGGACACACCACTCCAGATGTAGTCTTACGCTGAATAGATACAAATGATCACTTCTTTTGACCTACTGGTCACACTCTTGGCTAATGCAGTCAAGGGTGCAGTTGGCTCTTTTTGGTGCCAGGGCACACTACTGTCTCTTGCCAGCTTGTTGCCCACCAGGACTCCCCGGTCCTTTTTTGCAAAGCTGCTTCCCAGACAGTCTTCGCCCAGTCTCTACTGCTACATGGTGGTATTCCATCCCAGATGCAAGAATTTGCGTTTTCTTTTGTTGAACTTCATGAGGTTCTTCTCAGCCCATTTCTCCAGCCTGTTCAGGACCCTTTGAATAGCAACCCTGCCCCCTAGCATATTGACCACCCATCCCAGTTAAGTGTCATCTGTAAGCTTACTGAGAATGCACTCTGTCCTGCCATTGACGTTAAGCAGTATGGACCCCAGTATGTATACCTGAGGGATGCCACTGGTTACTGGCTGCCAGCTGGACTTTGCACTACTCATCACAACTCCTTGAGACCCCAATCTGTCCAATTTTCTACCCAACTTACTGACCACTACTTTGGTGATAAGGAGACTGTGGGCAAAGGCTGTGTTTTGACTAGCCATCAAGGTTAGTTACCTTTACACAGAAAACAATCAGGTTGGTTCAGTGTGATTTCTCTCTACTGGTTTGTCACCTGTCCCAAGACAAACCTCCATGCACTCAAGCCACTCCTTTACATATATTTACATATATTTACATATATCTATGGATATAAATAGATCAATAGATACACGTAAGCACAGACATGCTTGTATGTGATGTGCCGTATCAGTAGACTTTAGAGAAAGATGGCACCTAGGCACAGTTCATTCCTAGACCATAAAGAAATCTAAGGTATTCAAACCTGGCAAAACTTCTCCTTCCTCTCCCAGTTCTGTCAGTCAAATGATTTTCTTAAAGCCAAAGCTTTCCAAAAGCGGGCAGGAATTTAGAATTAGATTTTAGTTCACTAAATCAGGGAAACACTGGAGACAGGTCATATTCTCTTTCCAATTTGCTTTCATTCATGCTGTAGGACTTCAGAACACCCCAAACCCTGGCCATAACCAGTTCAGGCTTATAGGAGGCTTCTAACTTTTGGAGCACTTTTGGAGAGTAATTTGATGTGCATTTTTCTGTCAGCAGTTTTGAGTTGAACATTTTCCATCTCCGTCTGCTCATTCTTGTCCTCAGAGCCACCCTATTGTGCCATTATAGTTGTTTGGCAAATACCTGACTGTTTTTTTCCTATGACATATTGACATGGAGAGAGAGAGAGTCAAGTCTCAGTTACAGAGAGATTAATGAGTTGTCTACTCAAAGATATTTCTATGCAAGGTTTTGCTTTGTTTATTTTGAATTGGGACTCCCTCTGCTTTGTTACTAACTGATGCAAGGAAAACTGCCAGAAGTGTAGGGAAAACTATGTACTTTTACACTAGCATTGCTTCCATAGTACCAACATAAGAGAAAAAAATCTCATGGTATAGAAAAATATAAAGCCTTAATTATCACTACAGCTTCATTTTTTTTCCCTGTGGTCTGCTTAGTGAGCAAAATTGTGGATGTGTACATATTTTTGTAAATATACTAGCTTCATTGTTGTGTTTCTGATAGACTTTAAATAGATATATCTTTCTCATTAACTTCACTTCGGAGAGATGCTGGGGGTAGCTAAGATGTAACAGAGGCTGAGAACAGGTAGAAAACTATTTTCCCTGTGTTGCTAAACGGGGAATTATTATTATCATCTAATTTCTTCCACATCACTCTCAAAAACACATTTTTAGGGTTTTCTTAAAGGTGCCAGCTGTAACAAAATACACTTGAAATTTGAGAGATACTAAACTAAATACATACCTTTTTTTTCCTTTTTTAATCCTCTGTTCAAATAAATGGTAAAAGGAATAAACAGTGTTGTTTCCTCAGCTTTGAAAATTACCATTAAATCTGTCAAGAGGATTATTACAACTACAAAGCAATCACTTGCAAAATGAGTTTGTATAGCAAATGTTGCCTTTGTAGAATTGGAGGCATTTCATAACATCGAAATTTAACATTAGAATTGTCAAATTGAGATAATCTTTCTATTAAATCAGGACATTACATATTGAATATATGCCCCACATTTTGACGGTATGTGTGTAAACCTGCTCCTACATCACTGCTTATCTCTGTGTGGATTATTTCTAGAAAGAGCTATAGGGCTGGAAGAAGGAAACAGAGGGTGGAAACAAATTTTATAGCTCAGCAGGCTATCTCCCAGGTTTGTGGGGAGACCTTAAAAATAGCCTTTTCTTCATATTAGAATTGGCTGCCAGAGCAGAGCTGAGCCTATGCTATCATGTTATGAACAGAAATCAAAATCCAAAATTCTGACTAGGCAGCTTATAAAAATGGACCTTGAATCTGGTCTGAATTCAGAGTGAGGGATGTTCAGGCCCATATCTAGTTTAGTAAAAGGAGGTAGAGTGTTTTGCTAAAGCTCTTGGACTGAAATTTGGAAATTTTGTGGTTTTAGAACCTGGCTCTACTTTGTTTCTGGTGTGATGCTGGGTAAACCACATAAGAAAATTACCCCTTATGTGGTCACAAAAGCTCACTCTCTGGTCCAAGAGTTGATAATGGCATGGTTGCATAAACGCTATTGCATTATGTGAAAACTCTGTATGGACTGATGTTTATATTGTTTTATTCCTTTCACAGTGCTAAAATAATGTTATTTCTGCCTTTTCTGAATTGAAACCAACTTGTCTGTTCTAAGACCTTCTCTTACAGTGTCTCCAGAAAAGCCTTCAGAGGATAGCTTCCAACAAAAAGCAAGCCTGGGGACTCTAGTTATAATTAAAAAAAAATACAATAAGAATTTCATGGCCAGAATCATTGTCATTCTTAGCATCCAAAGTATTTTATAGTAAGAATATACTAAAGTTAGTAAATGGTGAATCATGCCTGAAAATTTCAAAAACTGAGATTATAACAAAGCTTTAGATGCCTTTTACTGTCTGAACAAGGAGAGCAGAGTAGATCTAATTTTTTTTAAAAGATTTGTCAATAAAATTATGTGTTTGAGTATGATTGTTCTAAAGTCTACAAAGTTGTTAGCCTTCCTGATCCCCAGTCAAAACCAAGCAAATAGGCATTTCAGGTTCAAGCTTGTACCGTTACTACCTTTCCTTCAGGATACATGGTGGCAGTATGTCCAGAGTGCAGTGGAAATGTACTGCAGATGATGAGCTAAACGAGGACCCTGTATCCTGTTCTGTGCTCGGCCGGACGGTGGGTATTTGGCCACAGTGCCTGTGTGTTATCAGTTGAGTGACACGTTTCAGGCTGAATCTGACCCAAGTCCCGTTAGTTGTTAGCTGTAGACAGAATTGCTTTACACATGCTGAGCTTTCTGAGGAGAACGCTACTRTGAAACTGTGTGCGGTGGTATACATAAAACTGGATATATGGCTGTGTTAATTCTTACTTCTCCCTGCTCTGTTGGACCACACCAAGTCTGTCACAGTCAGGGTTTGCCAGAGCTCTTAATGGGTCTCGTGAATGTAGTCTTTAAACAGAGGGGGATGTTGCTTTCCTCAGCTACAAGAAAACCATATTTCATGGTAATCATGAACACATGAGCACATGTTTAATAACGCAAATGTGTATATTTCCGTGTCTCTGCAGTAGAATACAGGTCTCAAGGTACCATTTATCCTCTCTTAAGCACCAGAACAGGAAGGAGTGCATTCATAGTATTATTGAGCTGGGGATATAGAAACTAATGGAGACTAGTTCAAATACATTCATGCTTTTGTGCAATCCCCTTTTCTTGTGGTATTATGTTACTATGCTGGTTAAGGGTGTCTGTGTGTTTGTATTTTTGTGCGCTTGCTTCACCAAATTAGGGGTTGATTTGTAACAAACTTTTAAAGTAAGAGAAATGAAACATTATCATTGAAATGTATTAATTCCACGCAAGTCTGGCATGCAAGTAGGAAACTTTGACAACTAGTAAAGAGCGTTCCAGTTCTAGTCAACCCATTAATAGCCACCAGGAGACCGAAGAACAGAAAAGGATCAGATCCTAGTCTGGGATGTATTACGGTTTGTCTTCTCAATGGGAACTAAGTATGCGCATCAAAGGGAGGAACTTGGCCTTGCAGCAAGGTTTTTCAGACCTGGCTGTATGACCAGCCTCCTGAGATGAAAACATAAACTGTATTGTGCCTGTTGTGGGACTACACTTCTTGGAAAACAAAACAAAACATGTTTCTCACCCCTATTCTCCTCTGTGCAATCATCTGTTCTCCAACTTAGTAAAAGGGGTTTGAGACACTTCTTTGTCTCTTTTGTCTCTATTGCTTTTCCATCTCTGTAGTGGTTAGATTTCTTCTGTATTGCTCTGAAACATAAAACCGTATTTCTTTTTGCTCTTGAAAGTTCATAAATATTTGCCTTCTGCATGCTGCCAGGCCTCATTTTGGTATCCCAGAAATGTTAATGGGACTTGCATATTCAAAAGGCTGTTAAAATGAACCTAACAGACAGTTCTTTCTTCCTTAAAAGTATTGGGTTTAGATATGTCATGCACACCAGTTACACTGATTGAAAGAACTTGTAGAGAGGTCGCCCATTACTACTGCAAAGCCATTATACAAGGAGACCATTCTTTAGTATTAGAAGTTTTTCTGGAAAGAGTTGACTAAAAGTTCCTACCTGATACTTGCTTTTATCTGGTGGTGACTCCACATGCTGTGGGATGTGGGTTTGACTCTTAGATTTGTGTTAATTTACAGCATTTAGCTGTGGCTTAATACCTAGAAAAGAAGTTGGGGTAAGTTGATCAACCACAGTCAACGTGATTGCTACTTGGCGCCCTCTGCTAAAATCATAGCTCTAAATTCATTAAGATTTTTCTTGAAAATAATTAGAAGTGAATGTTTGCAGCATTGAAGTAGTTTCTCTGCCTCAAATCCTGCAATACTTTGTCAGAATCTGTCTTGAACCTTAGTACTTCGGACAAAGAGAAAAGGTAATATGTCGTAAGTTTAATAAGTCTGTGAGGTACTATACAAAATCTACTGCCAAAGAAAGGGAGCTGAAGCTTGTTATTCACTATGGGTGGTATAGGTCTTAGCCTTGGTTTTGGTGATAAACATTTGCCTATTGAATTTCTGTTGTTGAAAAATTCCACTTATATAAAATGGGGGAGCAGTATAGGAATTACTTGATTCTGTTGGAATGTAAAATAAGGAACAAATAATGAGCTTTTCATTCATATTGCTTTGGCTTTGAGGTTAAATTGCTAATAGCTTATGCATAGTCATGCATTTTACAAACTTAAAGACAAGATTACTAAGTCAGCAATGGGATAGCTGAAGGAAATCTGCATAGGTTCACTGTACAAGAAAGGTTGTAAGTAAAGATGCGCAGTCTGGAGATCTTTGAATTTGCTTGTACTGCAACAAGAAGGAGACTGTCAGAAAGAGACCTCCTGAGCACCTATTATCCAAGTATAGAGAAGCTTTCTGACTGAGGTAACTGCTGAATGATCAGATAATCCCTTGGATAATCATCTGGCATTAGCTGTTGAGCTCCCACACATGCTCTGTTAAATAACCCCCTACCCCTGACTGATGGGTGGTGGTTTGGTTCTTATGAAGTTGTATGGAAACATCCTATTGGGGGTAAAAGTTGAATTCATCTTATCTGACTTTATCTGACCAATCTTAGGTTGGGACGTGTAGCTGTCTGAAGGTGGCTATATCCTTGCTGTAAAGTGAACCAAAGATGACTAGCTTGTGCATAGGCTTTTAGACACCCCAACTAGGGCAGATGACTCTCAGCTACCACTCTCCTTCATTGTACTCTAGGACCTGGTTCAAATCACCTCTTTACACATATCAGTTACCTCTAACTTTCTGGTAGACCCAAATCATCATAATCTCAATAATCAGATCATGCACATTATTAAATTAAATAGACAGTCTCATCTGGCCATTGGGGCAGTATCTGTCCAAAGTCCACAGAAGTAAAGGGAGGCTTCTAACATATTTCCAGATATACCTCCACTACTGTCTCCCCACAGAATGACAGTATTCTAGGCACCAGACACTTGCACCTATGGTGCACTAGAGTTATTTAGGATTTTCACTGGCTCAATATGCAGCTTGTATCCTCTCTTTTCTTAAAACAAGGTGTAAATGAGGTTGAATACTACAAATACACAAAATAGTCCTTGAGGATGATGGCAGTAGTGGTATTTTCTTACTTCTCTGAAAGAAATATCTTCACTGATGGCACTATTTTCATTTGCGTATAAATGGCTGTAGGTGTACTCCGTCTGTTTTGATTAGATTGTAGTAAAAGACTCACAAATTCTAAATGTGTCATGCATCTGGCATTTCATTTAGTCTTCATGTCACCCATGTGAACTGCTTTGGAGGCATGTTTTTGTTCACTTCAGTGCATCTACAGGGGGTACCTTAGGAAAGGTGGTCTTGGGGGATAGACATGAGATAAATCTGACTGAACTTTGATTAGGGAACCTCTAAATGCTTGCAGCACCTCTGCAGTGGAAGGAGATGGTGAAAAGCTGTGAGGGTACTTCTGGATTTAAGCTGGGCTGTGGAAGAGTAAAAACAGTTCTTTGAGTTCTAGTGTTATATGGTCTCATAACTAGAGAAATGCAGGTCTTGTCAATACAATGCACTTTGGTGGCTGCAAGAACAAGTCTTAGTTTTAACATTTCCTCACTTCTCACTGATTAGCTAAGGAATGTTAACATTTCTACCAAAGCTTTCACATGTAATTCATATGCTGCTGAAAAGTACTTTGACACCGTAACTTTATGAGCAAAAATAGATTAAAAGAAGACTTCAGACCATTTTGCAATGTGATATCTGAGGATATTTGTGAAGTGTTCTCTGGATAAGAAACTTTTCTGTCTGTACAGAGTGAATTATTCTCTACTGTTGGCTGTTAGGCATGCTAAGTGTCATGAAATTGTAACAGTAAATAGATTTTTTAGGAAGCAAGAAGTACCAAGAGCCTCAGAATGACCTGCAGTTGCATGCCTTCATCTTATTACTTCTGCAGTAATATTATTTTGTAAAGTTTGTATGTGATCATAGCCTTTCTTTTAACATAAGTGCGGGAAAATTTAAGTTCATTTATAAGATACCTGAAATAATATAATTCTCAAGAGCAAACACAGACATGAACTTACAGCACACTAAGGGACAGGGAGCGAGCCCAGGTTAGCTTGTAAGTAAAAGCCTGTGAAAGGGGAGCAGAAAACTCAAAGGTGTAAAAGAAGGAGCAAAAAAACCCCAAAACAGTCTGAAAAAGCATTTTGTTTAGGACCATGATAAAGGATAGAAAGAACATTTGAGCTAAGTACTGTCAGGGCTTGGAACCATTAGCAAAGCTTGATTTTTGCTGAGTTTGGGAAGCCAGAACTTTTGAAATTATTTGTAAATACTTTTACAGCACTGTATA
Organism: Phoebastria nigripes; assembly: GCA_035582835.1. Lineage (NCBI taxonomy): Eukaryota > Metazoa > Chordata > Aves > Procellariiformes > Diomedeidae > Phoebastria > Phoebastria nigripes. Next base: position 147,182 of record JAYKAV010003113.1, read on the forward strand.
GGAGCAACATCTGCCTCTTGGTGGTCTCAGTTTCTACCTACAAGACCTTGAATTTTTTTCTTGGCTAGCTGTTCTTGCCTAAAAGATGCTCTGGCTTGTGGGAAATTGTCAGCTGAATTTACCAGCAATAAATAATTCCAACTACAACATTTAAAATATAGATTTTTACTGAGTGTGCAAAATTATATCCAAAAAACATGTTATCACATATCAAATTAAATGCTTTGAGAAGATGCTACTAGTGCTGAACATTTTTAACAAAAAAAATATGATGTTTCACATTTGTAGAAAAAATAGAGTCTGGCTATCATCATAAAAAGTACCTGTAAAGCACAGAGAATGTATTTCCAGCACTGTACTTGACAGCATGCTTCAGCTGTGAACCACATCAATCTGTGAAATATGTCTTTGATCCAGCTTAGCATTTTTAGCAAAGAAAATTTGATAAAACCTTTTGCCCCGTTTATAAAACAGCTAGTCATATTTTTGAATTACTGGTCTGAAGAATAAGTCTTAGCTTTGAGGCTCCCTCGCTGGTGTGAAATATTTGTAAACATCTGTACATCTCTTCTGAACTGAAATACTTCTATCCTTCCCCTTCCCATTTGCCTTTCCCAGTAGCTCTCTGAGCTAGTACATGCATGAGTATTCTTGAGCAGTATGCATTTTGGGGCCTGTTTCCAGTCTAAGTGCAGCAGTCTGATTTCAGGCAGGACACTCAAGAGATCTGATAAGACTGAATAATTTTTCTGTTTTACAGCTATAGGTACCCGACCAACTGTTAGAGGCAATTGCACTTTACAACACGTACCCTCTTACTGTGAAACTATAAGGAAACAGAAATATTGCAAAATAATTGGGATGAGTGAGATTTTGTTATTAATCTTTCTTACTATGGTGGTGCCTGCAGACCCACCAAGATTGGGACTCAGTTCTGTGCAAACACACAAAACTGAATAATTTGTATTTCTTGTATCTTGGACCAGCTGATCGTCATCAGACCTGGCGGCCTGAATTATATACACTTTTTAAAGGATTGTTCCTAACCCAAAGCTCATTAAAGTTAGCAGAATGACTCCTATGTAAATTTAGCTGATTTTGGCTCAAGTTTATGATGAAACTGTACCTTCGCTATGCATGCTCTGAGTTTAAAGCTGCACATGTCTTTATTGTAGCGAATGTCTTCTCCCAGCCTCCTCTACGCTGCTCTTCTTTGGCTTTTGGCACTACAGAAAGCGGCTCACAGGTCATGGGACCTAAAGATACAGAAGTGGTGATTTGGGAACTACCAAATATCCATATCACCTGCTTCTTAGTTATTTTTGTAAGCTACCTTGGCGGTCTGTCTGTTGAGAGTCATGCTCAGAGGTATGGATACCAATGACCCTATGAGATGCTAATGACACTATCGTTAACATCCAGAGAAGAATTGCTGGCATAAAGTGGAGAAGCCAAATCTAAAAATGGTCCTGGCAATTCTGTATGTAACTAGAAAGATCATTGCTAGTTAAACTAGAAAAATGTCAAGGAATTTAATTTTCCCACAGCAATCTGTGAATGTCCCCTTCTTTCCTTTACACTGTTGCCTAACCATGGCTAGATTCCTGAGAAGGGCAAGAATGGACTGTTAAATATTTTGTATGTGGGAATATACGGCATATGTTTCAACTCTGTATCCATATATGTATGTACATCTCTTGCAGACATAAGGTTAGTAGTTGTCACTCACAGACACATTCATATCTTTTATCACTATTCACATCAGCTTGAAATTTAAAGCCTGGAAAGAATGTATTTTGTAACAGCAAACATCCTTCCAGCTCCAGGTGCAGAGGAGTGTGTCCAGGAATGCTCAAGGCTAAGTGTTTTTGAAACTGCAGTTTTGTTGCCTTGGAAAAAAAGAACTGACCATTGTTTAAGGGAGTTGGCTAGAAGTTGTCTTTGGTTCCTACTCGGCTAAAAGACGTGGTGTAACTCTGGGCAAGTCACCAGGAACCTGTCTCCTGTGTAGAATATGAGAAGGTGGGGGCGGAAGTCATACAGTGATTTGTACGACTTCACTCAGTACTAGACCTGGGTGATATTTTAAATTTTTCACAATTTAAAAAATGTTATGATTGGCGCTGCTCAAAGCTGTTTCCTCAGCTGGTATGTAGTTCCAGAGTTAGCCAAAAGTGCTGTAAGTGTGTCAAAGAAGCAGCCTGGGAGAAATTACACATTCACAACACTCAGCTGATGCCAGAGGAGCCACACTGATTTACTCTTGCTGAGTAGCCAGCCGGTTTCTTTGCAAGTAACATGCACATTGTCTTATCCCAGAAGTAGTGCTGTGGAATAAGTGAAGCAGGAGTCAGTTGGGTTTTTCTCCTTTTTTTTCCCCACCTTTTAAAGAGGCCAGCAGCGATAYTTATTTTTATCACGGACCTGGTTTTCCTGAAATAGAAACTAAATTCATAGTGAATTTATCTGAAAGTATTTTTTTTCTATTCTTCTTCTCTTAAAGTCATTACATTGCCATATAGAGCTAGCAATTTACTGAAATGTTCTGTCATTTACAATAGCAGTTTACGTTAAGTTCTGTCCTTGAGTATCATTCTGACTTTTGCTTTGTAGTCATTGTGACTTTGTAGGTCTCGAGGGATCTTCTTTTACATAATTTCTGTATTCTATTGCTCTAAGGGCTAAAAATTTTAAACAGCATAAGAATTTAATTACAAGTAGAAAGAGAGAGAGCTGGAATCCTAGCAGCTATGGTTGAAATAACAGGACTATCTAGAAATTATATGTTAAAATTGGAGTTATATCTATTGAAACCAGAAATCTTTGTTGGTTCTTCTCAGTATTGCCTATCTTTTTTTTTTGGGGGGGGGAGGGGGAAGCTTGAGTAAGATTAACCCAGTTATTACTATTGTCTCCTTGCCAGAGGTTTTTACCACCTCAGTTATAGTATGGCTATAGAAACAGCAGCATTGGGATTTGGCACATCTGAGGGTGTGAAGACATCTGCATGGGAAAGAGAAAAGGCAGGTAGAGTCAACGGAGCAGGCAACTACCTGAAGTGGATCTTACATTAATAGATGAAATCTGAATTCTTTCAGAAAATTATTTGCTGTTGGAGTTTTCTGTTTCTGCAGTTGTCCCACATGTCCAATCCAGTGTGTGCCCTGAGGGAGCAGAAACATCCAGTAAGGGGGAAACAGGTAGTATGGGAATGGCTGAAAATGATTATCTAAAGGCAAACTGGTGACCACTCATGAAAATTACAATTAGGAGAACAGTTTCTTGCTAACAGCTCTAATTGAAAATCTGTTTTATAACAGCAAAAAATAGTTTCCATGCTTCTTTGTAGAGTATGGCTGAAAGCCAGAGTATCTTATCATAGTTCTGAATATCTTGATTTTGGAATTTCTGTCCCCAAACCTACTTTTCTTAGAGAATTTAGATGTATACATTTACATTATATACATGTTTGGAAAGGGGAGCTTGGCTGTTCTTGACCAGATCTAAAAAGTATATGTATTTATAAATATAATTCCTTAGAAAGCTTATTGTCTCAGGAGAAATGCATATAGCACCATTAACAACCTTCTCCCTTTCTGATGTTTTTTTTTTTAAAAACATTTGGTAATGGTTTACATTTTCTAGCTTACATCTGGTAAATTTCTGAAAATGATGGACCTTTTTTGCCTGTAGCAGGTGGCTCTGACAACACTGCTCATAAAAAGTAGAGTATCGTAGAAAGTAACACTGACTTAAATTCAACTTTGCAAAGAGCTTCTGTCAGTAAGCAGTATCAAATAAATGAAGGCTAGCATGTGGCCTGCTCTGTTAGTTGTAACATCATCTGGCATATTGCACCCTCATCAGAAACTCTTTCACGACTTTGGCAAAAAAAGTAATAAGTGGAAATGAGGAGGTAGCGTGCCTATATGCCAGTAATGATTTCATGTACTTACATGCAATGCTGATATGCTGACGGCCTGAATCCTACAGCAGCCACGGCAGGTCAGAGCAAATGCTGTAACTTATTTTCTGAGCTTTATTGCTCATTTTTCAGACTGATAGTAGCTCTTACTACATGGAAAGGAAATTGCTGTTTTGCTGATAATCTATTTTTGGTACAATTCATTTTTGGTGCTTACTTCAGATTCTCTTTTGCAGTCCATCCTTTGTCTGCTCTTAGTATGTCCTCAGGAATTCTTAAATTAAGGAGCCCGCAGTTTATATGAGCCTGTCTGCTTCATCGTCAGATGTTACCTTTTTCCCCATTAATGTCTTTTGAAGCTTTTGATTTCTAGCCAAATATCTGACAGTAAAATCAGTAAGATGCTTCTATCCCATTTCTAGAAATCAGTTAATTAGACTCCCTTAGGGCCCCAAAGAAAAGCCTCTTATCTTTTGTCAGTTTAATTTCTGCTGTATCCGTTTGTGTCAGTGCTTTGTGAAAGAATACTCCTATTCTATTGCTTGTTTAGTTTACTTTTTTCTTCATTTTTGGTTGCTCTTCAGAGTCCTCAGAATTTATCTTAAGAATTCATCTCAGACCAGTAGTCTGAGAGGAATTAGAAAACAAGATTTAAAAATCTTATTCCTCTTCATATTTCCCCCTTTCTCAAAGTTATGACACTTGCTATGTAGGGGGCAACTATGACCTATTACAGTGTTAATTATATGAAACTGAAATTAATATGAAACAGAGAGCATAAAGCCTCCTCCCACTTACTCCTTTGACCTTCTTTCAATCTGTTTTAACAGGAGAACATGTTGCAAGGAAAATCTGGAAGAGAAAAGGGAAATATATGAAAGGACTGGGTTGTGAAGAAAGGGAAAATTAACATACATGCATAAGATATAGTAAATAGCTTGTTTATAAATACCTCTTTTGTGCGTACATGCTGTTACTATGTTACCTCTAAAACACTGAAATGCTAAAATGATGAAAAATTTCCGTATGTTCAAAATCATACATAAAAGTTTAATTTTGAACTCCACTATTCAAATGTGAATTCTGGGTCTGCTCCCATTGATATCAGTGACAACTTTATTTGTTAATTAATAGGAGGTAGTTTGGGATCCCAGTTAGGCAGTGTGACAGAGTAAAACATAAGATTCTCTGGGCTCCAGTTGCTCATAACATCCTGGGATATTCTTGTTATTAATATGAACCTCTAACATTTGCGAACACATCGTGAATGAGGAGGACTGTTATGGAACTGGTGAGAAGAAAAAGAAGGATTAAGCTTGACATGAAGAAAGGTTCAAGGTTTGTTTCTTCTTTGTCACTGTTCACATGGTGTCCCTTGGTGCTGCCATTCTGTAGCTCAATACCGCATCTTGTCAAAGGATAAACCAGAACAACTGTTACACTGAGTTAAGCTTATTTCAGAGGCGATTGTGAGAGGAAAACTAAGCAAGAATCAAAAAGAATGGAAAGCAGGAGAGGGAAGCTCATGAGTGTTAGCACATGCTGTCATCCACAAGGATGTGCAATTCAGCTTTCAGAAAGGTCATTTTTCTTTCTTGTATTTATACAGCTGCTTCCAGTTCAAACGAAATGGTCATTTGCTGAAAATGGATAGTGATAAATTGAGTATAATAATGGTTTAAAAAATTTATGAAAGGCAAGTTAATGAAGTTGAGCTGTTCAGTCTCTTCATTCTCGGTCACTCTGTACTTAACAGAAAAATGCTTATCTGTAGCTCTGCCTGATCTAGGAAGTGTGTGCATTATTGCATTGAAAGATATGGTGATTTTACAAACCCACATACACCTCGTGATATCTACAGTTATTTATCAAGCATATTATGATTATGAATAAAGGAATATATAGCTTAACTCCAGTATTACCAGTTACTCCAGTAACTTCCTCTTTAAAAAAAAAAAATCTATAATATACAGATATGCATAATGTACCATGTCGGTATGCTAGTGGATATGGATACTTCCCATGTCAGAAGTAGTTACAGGACACAGATATGTATGTATGTCTGTTTATGTGTTAGAATGCATGCATGTATGAAAGTGAAAGAAATGGCACAAGAGGAAACAGGTTTAGAGGATTCATCCTAAAGTAGTGGTTTGTTTGTCAGTCTTTAAATGGGTTCATACACAGTAATGCAAAGATCAGGAACCCTCCAAAGCAATGTTGAAAATTAATGCATGTCTAAATGTCGTAGGAAGGACGAGACTTGAAATAAAATTCACCCAAGAAGAGAATAAGCTAACGGACATTGAAGTACGCAAAATATGTTGACTAAAGTAGAGAACAGAGTAAGGACTCCTCTACTTCACTTGCCCCCACTCCCAGCTCCAAAGTATAGATAAACTTGCTATGTTAGATTTCATGGTAACAAAAATTGCAGTCCTCACGCTGCAGTGGGCTGAAGCAACTCCCAGCCTTCATTCTGCTTTGCTATTAAAAGAGTTTCTTTATATCTCAACTCTCTGTGGGCCCATTATATATGATGGAACAAAGCCATTAACCCCTTCATATCTCTGTCAAAATGTGACTTTCCTCCAGTGAAGAGCTCTGTGGCTTTACAAAAGTGAGAGCTCTCAGGAGTTCTCAAGCTTCATTCAACTCAATTGCCCACAATTGCTTTGAATGGGCACAGTAAGCAGATAAATAAATTCCCAGATGGCAGTTAAAAAATGCGATCAGAAAGCACAAGTTGTCCCACACCAAATCATAGAAAACAGGGCTGTAAAGGACCCCAGGAGATCCTTATCAAGTTCTGAATATTCCTGAAATACAACGCTAGCAGCTGCACTGGTGTTTAAGTACCGCAGAGCTGCGTTCTGTTGACCAACACATTGAAATAAAGAATAACCAATCTCATATAGGAGGGGTCCTTTGCTCTGTTTTTTCCTGTGCTTCCATGGCAACATAACTTCAGCTACAGCCTTCCTCTCTCTCCGACATAAAGCAAAATGTATTCATGCTTCTTGGCTTGCTAGGAGACCGCTCCGTGTGTACCTTCACCATCCCACTGCATGAGCTCCCTGGCAGCAACATCCCACTTCTGCCTGTGGAAAGGATGGTGCTCTATCTGTGAGACACTGTGGATATCCAGCGTCTCTGATCTTCCTCGCTGCCCACTTCTTCCTATTCTCTTTTTGCCAAGAGCAGACAGTCATGTGAGAGGCTCTGTTTTCTTCCTCCACTCCCCAATTCACCATATTCCCCTTGCCAGGGGTCCTGTGCTCAGTCTCTCTGCCCCCACATTTCCTGCTCAGAGGCAGGAGTAGCATACACTATTTGCCCTTTGCCTCTGCCCTAAGTATGTGTCATTCAGACTGCTCTGCTGAGGGGTTGAGCAGGGGTCTTGTGTTGCGACAAGCTGTTAGTGGAAGCAGTTGTTTGAGCTGTAGGTAACTGCAGGAAGAGCGTCATGCTGTGGCTGTGGAAAACACCTTTCATTTTTCTCCCAGACAATTACAATCCTGGCTAGGAGACTACTATTGCCTGAGATTCTGGAATTCATCAATGCCTCGTGGAAAAGTTATCCTAAGAATCACAGGTGGAGAGAAAAAAAACCCAAATCCTGTTGAGTTCAGCCTAAATTGTTACAAGTCAAGCCTGGTGCTGCACTCCTCCCAGAACTGTGGGGTGAGAGGAATTCAGCCTCAGTGCAGATTTTGGGGGGTGTCACGTGAGGGCATGATGACCTCTCATGTGACTTGGCTGGTGCCCTCAGCCCTCACCTTGTGAGGTGGCCGCAGGATGGAGCCCCTGATTAGTGTGGGTCATCAGGACACTTGAGGCTTTAATGTTCTTCCCATAGCCTTTCCTAAAGAAGTAAATTTCACTCAAATTAAAGAAAGACCAAAAAGCAGAAAAACGAGGAAGTCTGCAGGAGTGACTAAGTGGTGTCTGGTTTTTTTTTGCTCTTGATTTCACCAAAAGCTGCATGAGTCAGTTCAAGTACCCATGAGACATTTTTAACTCATCACTAGTGTAGCAAATTTCTTTCCCCTCACTTCATGTGCTTTCACCCTACTCACTACCCGAGTATGCTTTGGAATATGTTTATGTTTCATATTCTTAAGGAAGATGTCCTTAACTTAAAATCTCTCCCATAAAATAATATTCTAACATAGATGTGCTGCATAACATATATTTATATTCACATACACTTAAGTCCCCTCTTTACTTATCCTTTTTTACAAAGTTTTCTAATGAAGTTAACGCATGAAAAAACACAAAGCATTCCTGCTGGTATACCACTATCCTACTTCCTTGTTTGTTTAAGAAGCTGCCTTTTGGGATGCCGGCAGCATTTTTGAGTGTCAAGAGGGGTCTGGTACTCTTCTGGTTGAATTCTTTGCTTGAGGAGGAACATCAGCAGTACTTGTGTTTCCTTGTAAAGGTCCAGCATCGCAAGTTCTGAAGGTGCTGGTGAGAATTTGTTGTTGTAAATACTGCAAAATAAGAGTGTGGGGATACAGTAGGAATGGGATCTGGAGTACTGGTATGATTCATCTGTTTTAAAGCAGGCTGTTACGGATTTTCTACAAATCACAACTGGTTCCCAACTGGAAAGTGTTTGTTCAAATACTACGATACGTAGCTTGTTCTACTCTGCTTTTGATGGCATCTGCTAAGGCCATCTGATAAAGTTTTTAAATGTGTTAAATACGCTAGTGTTCATATCATGCTCTGAATTCTTAGACAGCGTTTTGGCCTCAGGGATGAGATTTTTGGGGCAGACTAGGTCTTTTAATGTAAGGATTAAGCTTTCAGGACTCTAAAACATGGCAAGTGTAAAAGAGCAATTCATATTTAGAGTGATTATAAAGTTTTTTTCTAGTCTCCAGAGGCAATATGATTTAAGCACATTAAAGCAAAGTTTTTAATAATTAGAATCACCAGATTAAAGCAGAGATTTATTTTTATAGCAAGCAAAAACATTCATCATAGATTAATGGAATTTGGAGTCAGGTTTTTAATATAATGACTGGAAATGGCACTTTTCACTTTCTTACACTGAAACTTTTTTCATATGGTATGAACATGACATCAGTTTAGCTGAAATGTATCTTCATTGTGTGGGTTGAACTTGTGGAAAAAAAGGAATTATCATATTTGTATTTGCTTTTATTATCTTGTGCTCAAATATAGAGAATTTTTCCTTATATATACAATGTTAGTTCACTTCATAYACCACATCATTGTTTCTGAAGATAATATTCATATTTTTCATGGCTTTTTAGGGCTCTCTTTCAGGCACTTTACAGAAGTCAAAGATATGATCTTTGCACTGAAGAGTCTGAGGGAATGTGAGTGTTTGTGTTAACAGATAAGCTGCACAACTTTAATTTAAATCATACTTGACAACATCAAACATCCAGGTGCAACATAATCTGATATGGCAAAATGAAATTGATGTATGAATAGGGTTATCATATATTCAGGTTTTCCTAGTTTGTTTTTTTTTCCTTACCCAGGAACTTTTTGAAGCTGTATTTTAAGTCTGCACGTGTCCTGTGAGTCCATTTATCTATTAACACAGAGCAGCCCACTTAGACAGGTCTTGCATAGATTGCAAAGTCAGCAGTTGTAAAATTGTACCTTTTTGTTGTAATGGTATGACTATATAGGTAGATGAAGCTATAGGGGGCAGAGGTAAGCACAGAGCAAGTTAGAGTATGAATGGGTAAGAGACCAATTCTCTATAAAACACAAGCTTCTGTCTATGTTCTTGCTGACGCCACATAGCAAATACAGAGTTGTTTGTCTTTGTAAGGATTGCCATATTTATGGTCTGCATTAAGTTAATAGTGTACAATACCCTGATTTAGATTTCTGCCACCTAAATTCAAGAAATTATTCATTAGTATTGGTAGTGAACTGATCCTTTGTAATCAGACACAAGAAATGTTACATTCTGCCTTTTTGCAGTCACGAAACATGCTCCCATGTACTTTTTCATCAGTTCTAATCTGTTTTTTTTTCATCAGTCTACTGTTTAGACTGCAGTAAATGAGTGAAATATCCTCTTGCTTGATTGTGGACTAAATCTCTGTTGAAGAATCTGTGATATCTTTGTATTGTATATTATGACATATTTTTGTAACAATAGGCTGTGATGACATAAATTTGGAATAGTAATATACCTCCAGTTATTAAAACAGTCTTATTCAGATACATGTATCTTCCACAACAAAACCTGGGGAAAATAAAGAAGCACTGCTAATTGGTGGATCATGAGAAATAATGTAGAGAAGCAGTATAGCGATGAGGGCTGAGCAATAATAAATCTGTATCGTTGCATTCACTGATTTGCTTACTAATACTCCTTCTACAAGGCCTGTAAACACAAAGAAAAACATAGATGTTGAGTCCCATAATGGATATTCACAAATATTAGCTTTGGTCCAGGGAGGATAGTCTCTCTGGGTTCTGTCAACAGTCAAGGGTGACAGCCAGCTTACCCTTAAGCAGTTGCTTAACTCTAAGTGTCCAGGTGCCCTGTAAGAGCCTCTCCCCAATAGTACAGTGGCGCACTGCTTTGCAGTCTATCACCAGCTTGAAGAGCCTGTTCATTTCCCCAGTGGAAGTTCAGACTTGAGTATAAGCTGCAGCCTCCTAAACATTAGGCTCACTCTTCTCAGATACGTTTGCAGACCCATTTGAAGCATTTCACAGAGCATCAGTGCTCCGCAGACCATACACTGAAAACCTCTGCCATAACTGGAAACAAGGGAGACTAACCTGCCTAAGCTGTACTGAGCCTTTCTGAATATTTCCAGAGCTATTCCCCCTTCCCCGTGCACACAAGAGATGTCATGGAACACAACAGCGTGTGTGTTTCTGTGTCTGGCGCCAATGCTGCTTAGTGCTGAGCATCAGGACAACTTTCTCTGTCTCACATTAGTTGTAACTTTCTCTTTTGCTCCTTTCCCTTCTTTTCCAGTTCCTTGATAAGGAATGAGCCTTGTCAGTGATCATTTGTATTTTAGAGAGCTTCAAGGAATTAGATCAGGGAATCTTCTTGCRTTTGTTTATGGCATTGAACTATGAAAGTCTGGGCAGCAGCCAGCCAGTTGTCACATGAAAAATAAATTTTAAAAAGGCAATAGGGTGAACACTATTCCCTTGCAATTGGGGAAAAGCTATGAGGCAGAGTGGTGATTTGGCAGTTGCGCTGAGCACTGCCATAGCAGAAGACTGTGATGCCCATTTTTGTTTCTGCATAAGGAGGTGTTGCCAAGGTTGATCTATTCAGCTGATATAAGCCTTAATTGCTTAAAAATGATGTTGTAGCTGTTTGATTATAATCATCGACAAATGCCAAATGAAATATGTAGTAGTGGTATTTTACTGTAGCATGGTGTTCTGAGGAAGTGTGTAGGATAACATTTGTAGGTAGAGAGAATATCTTTTTTTAGACTACTTGGTGTAACTGGAAAAGTTAGAGGAGCTTTTGGGCACCAGATCCCTTGTAAAGATCTTGGTGTAAGAGARAACTTTTGTTCAGGGAGTAGCTCTTTGCTGAGCTATAGGAAAAGGAATTTATGGCCACAATCTTTGTCCTTCACCTTAAAGTTTTGCAGAGGGCTGGTGAATCCAACAAATAATTTGTCATCTACTCATTTGCTTATTTTCAGAGAAGATTTCTTAAGCATTAGCAATGGAATAACAGGAACTGAAGTGGTGACCTCTGCTCTTCCAAAACAAACACCTTTGCTTTCTAAGAACATGAGAAAATGAGATCTATACAGTAATGACTGACTGATCTAGTTTGACTCTCTGTCCTGCCTAGGATGCAGAGGTAGGTGCTCATCATCCAGGAACACCTAATAAATACATGCCAAAATGAATATCTCCTCTGGTTCAATCTCCCTACTATTTGATAAAGTGCTAATGAAAAAGCAAAAAAGACCTGTAACTGGAAAAAAAGATCATATTTCACAGTTCCTAATTTTTCACCTTGCTTGTTTTCTGACTTACAATAGTAACACCTGAGTTGAGGTATGGTTGGTTGCCTTAAATGGCAAAGATGATTTCTTAAGGTTATCATTTTGCTCAGAATTGCGATGGAGTATTTTTCACGTGTTACCATAAATTTTGGAAACAGTTATATTTTTGAAACCCAGCATTTTTCCAAGTTTCTACTTAATGATTTTGATGTGTCAAAGCATTTCACCTGTAGTGATTAAGCAGAGAGATATGGTGACACATACTGGTCTGCGTTACTGTTTGCTTGAGTCAGTATATGGAAGCAGAATGTTACGGTGTACTGCCTTTGATTATGGCAACACTAATAGCATTTGCAAGTTATCAGTAAAGATTTTCAGATGCAAAGTAAGGACAACTCTGTGGACAAAAGAGAAGCAAGGAAATACATTCTGTGAGCAGCCAAACAACTTAAAAAGCATGACAGAATACAGGCCCTCCTCTGTTCCTGATTCAGCATCTTAAAATCAAGGAAGGGAAAATGTTCTTGTTATTATACTAGGTCTAATAGACCTATATATTTTCTACACGTCTAAGAACTTGGAATGCAGGCAAGATGTGTATTTATTGGGATGCACATATTCTCCATAATTAGTCTATTGCATGATTGTCTGGAGAACCAACTGTTCAACCTTAGATACGAGCCTCTGAATAGAGTGTAGTTATATGCAAGAAACGTTAAGCTAGAAAATGTTTAACTATATACATAATGGTGGCTGAGGTTGTGTTGGTACATGGCTTTTCCTCTGCTTTGCCTTTACATAAATGTTTAAATAAATCTTCAAGTTTTGGGGCATGTGCTTTCCTCAGGTGAAAAGGTAACATCTACCAATGGCTGATTCAAATGAAAATTTGATGTAACTCAAAAATATTTTATTATATACACAGTGATGGATTACCAACTAAGTGGTACATAAAAGCTCTCTCCATGTCTTGAAGTTACAGAACAAATGTTACTCAGAGCTACACTTTACACCTTCAATACAAGACAGCTATTGAAAAGAAAGAAAAAATTCTTATGCAGATAAAACATGAATACGATTACAAAAATGCTAGTAAGCTATCAACTTAAATGTACAAAACTTTTTCAAAACAAGTATTTTGCTATTAGCTAAGGAGAACAGAGAAATGGTACTAAATGCTTGTGGTATCTTATTTGGGCTTGTCATGCTTTTAACCTTTCTGAACGTCACTAGTCTGAGGGATGGCTACACCACTCATCTTCATTTGCTTTTGTATTTCGTGACCCATCAGGTGAAATCATGCAGCTTCTAATTTGGACTATGGGTTCCATTTGAGGCAGGCAGGTATTTTGGGTGACATGAAAATACAGAAARCCCCACCTGCCTCGTGATATGGACTTCTCTGTTTAAAAGCAATGAGACCAGGGTTTTAGTAACATGTATTTGTGAATATTGCATTTTTGTAGAAACAGGGTACACGCAGTATGTGGCAAGCAAGCCACACTAGAAACAATCTTTTATTTCAATGCAGCCAGGTATCCACACAGCACATTAAACACATGTATGGTATTTGTGACAGGATCAATGCCAGTTTGTTAATACAACTCCCAGCACAACTGAAGCCTTAGTTCAGACGAAGGTCTAGAGTTCTATTCAGTACTATGGCACCACCACCAAATACGCTTATGAGTTCATTTGTTTTAAAAAACAAGCCATCTGAGTGGGTTTTCCCACAAGGGCTCAGCCACTCACCCTTAACTGCTGCCGTTTTTGAAAGGAAGATATTTTGTCTGCTAGCTTCACGTTCCTGGAGTAAAGTCTTCAGAGAAAAGCTCACTTGTCAATTAGACACGCTTTTCTCTAGATCTTGCTCAAGCTATAGGGCTTGTTCGCATAAAGAAGTCAGTGCACAGTAAATTAAGCTGTGAACTTAATAGCTGTCCAGAGATTTTATGCTATTTCTCTGCTTGAACACCTACAGACCACTATATCAGGCAACTTACCTTAGAAAAAACAGAGAGCTACTCCAAGTGTACAGTGAATAACAGGCTGTAAATCCACACACATCTTTACCTGTATCTTAACTTTCCTGTGTGGATAAGCCAAAAAATAAATGCTCATCAGAGAACTTGTGAACTTAACAAAAATGAAACATCCAGGACATGACTGGGACATTCAGCCTTTCTGCTGTTTTCAACATCATCTCTAACTGTAGGATGCTACAAGTAAAACCAGTTCACTGATCGGATTAGGTGCATCCACACTGTAGGAGCATTTCTCAAAGGTGCAGAATGCATCACCAGCAGCATGCAATGTCCAACAGCTCTCAGAGAAACACCTTTGGCTATTCTCTGGGCTTTTGTGCTTGAGCTATTGGTTGGAAGTCCCCTTTGAGGAAATTTAGAGGCTGGATATAGTCTCAGAATTTAATAGAAGTGTTTGTTTTAACTTGCTTAATCTTCAGAGAAGGCTGAGGGAAATTCCAAGTGACTGAAAAGACACAGAATAACTAAAGTCTTTGGACTTTAAATCTGTTAGAGCTTTAGCTAATTTTATGTGCCTCAATGTGTGCACTTTCATATCCCCTAGCAGATTGGGACTGGTAAGCAATCAAGCAAGTCTGAAATATGTTCCTGCAAGTCAATGAGTTCAAAGCGTATCATGAGACATTTTTCACTGTTTCTATAATCTACTGTAGTGTTGTATGTTAATGAGTGATGGCCTGTCCCACACAACTATAGGTTATAATTTCTTGTTCTGATGTCTGCTGTTCTTCCACAGTCAAATAGGTCTGAAGATGGAAAGCACTTGGGAAACTTGGTATGGCTTCAGAATGTAGAGCTGCAATTTGGAATACTTTTAAGGTGCTTTGTTGGTTTGTTATTTGTTTGTGGTTTTGCTGATGTAATTCATGTTTGCCTGACCTCCTGCTTTTGCATAGAGACCTCAGGTTGTCTGTGACACACCTGAGGACAATTCAGCTCCTGCTTTATTAAACTCATCAGAATTGGATTTGTGGACTGGGAACTACAAGGCTATCATGATGGTTGTGTGACAAGATTTTGAATTTTAAAAAAATTATCTTCCTTTATTCTACTGCCATCTCTAATACTACAGCTCAGTTTCTCTACCTGATAAAATACTTATGATTGTACCTGTTCAACAGTAGCTACCCTGAAGTTTAATCTGATGCCTGAGAAAAAACTTAACAAACCTGAAATAGAAAATAATACACAAATTAGAATTTAAAGAGTATAGAGAATCTGAATATAAAATTGATTACTTTTTTTAAAGTACCATTATTGTTTATGCCACTGGATATACCTTAAACCATTTCAGTTTATTAAATTCTCTCTGAATGCTCATGTCTTTAGCATGCATTTGAAATCTTTAATAAGATTTTCTTGAAAAGGCCTCCCCGTTGCATGGTGGATAAACATTAGACTTCTCAGCCTGTAGGTCTTGGTAGCATTACTAACACCAAGCCTAGCTGAGAGAAAAGGAATTGATTAACTTGCTGCGGATTTGGATGAAGAGCAACTGGCTGGAATTGCTTATTTTGTGGCCATGCAAGTCTTTCTGCATATGGTGTTTAAGCTGTACTTGTGTGAATCAAGACCGCCATCCCATGGTTGCTCACAGATTAGAGTTCACGGCAATTCCAGCAAACAATGGCTGTCCCCTCACCATCTCTCTTCGCAGGGTGGTTGTACTTAAACAAAAGATAATACTTTGTCCTCACCATATCTTAAATATTCTGTTTTGCCATGCTGTGCATTGTGTTAAACCTCCTCCCAGCTGCCAAAAACCTACAACGTTAGTTGCCTATTGCAGGTAACTTTCATAGCTCTGAAAAGTTACCGAAGGGGAGGAGTGCACAGGGAACAGATTAAAACAAAAGTGTTGCATAGCCAGATTAAAATGAACCTGTACTATAGTCCCCCAGGCTAAAAAATAATAGTTATTTTGGCATCATAAAAGAAGCATTCTGGATGCTGCTGCATCTTTGCTTGCCAAGCTAAATGCTATAGCAGAGCTATGGCCAAGTTCATTCCTGAACCTTAACTTTACTTGGTAAGGAGACAAACTGTGAGGCTACAGTAATTACATATTACCATAGTACTTCAGTATGCTGTAGTTTCTCACAGGAGATGGCCTAATACCTAATATTGTTTAGGGACCCATGATAGCTTATCCTTCATAGACATTTTTACAGATGCTTTCTAAAATAAGCTAACATCAACTGCTTGTTCCCCAAGCATTGCCTGTAGAATGGCTTCAGAGCTCTCGTTAAGACTACAGTTTCTGTTTTCAATAGAAATCCTCAAAGTAAATCCCAACAATTGGAGGAAAGGACTGAGCAGTTTTCTGTTTATGAAAGTCGAGTAGCTGTTTGTTTGAGACTGCTTGTTGGTATGTGTCCCACTTGAAATGTTGACTGCTGCTGCCAATTTTTACAGAGCATTTATGTAATTATTTAATATGGGTTTCTGCTGAATGCGTAATTTTCCTTGACTGCATTGTGCTTGACACTAATGAAATCTGAAGACATATCCATATGTGAAACTTAAGAGGGCTGGTCTGCACAGGAACAATCTATAAATGTAAGGAAATCAGCTGAACATATAAAATCAATACACCTAAATTACTATATCTTAAACTCCTCTGTGGGCAATTTCATTCTCAAGTAGAGTAATTTCAGTCTACTGCAGACTAAGCCAAATGGTAAAATTACTTCACAACTGAATGAGAACATCCATACTCAGTAATAGGCTCTAATTTAGGATGTGTGAAAACATCCTCTTGCAAGTCTGGTTAGACTGAACTAAGAAACTACTTTTCGCAACTACTCATCACCATTCAGCAGTCAAAGGTTGCTGTCTTTATCCATACAGTTGGTGCAGGTTGGATGAGCACTCTCTGACCTGTTTCAGTACAAATTTAGGCAAACCACATTTATACTTTTTTTTTTTTTAAACTAAGTCATGTAATTTGCATCGAAGCTTCGAAAAAGCGCTTTACTGGCTGAATTGGTAGAATAACGTTCGTTAGATGATACAGCAACAATTAGCTGGAGGAAGGCAGGAGGTAAAATTTTGAGCTGCTGTGAATGAAGTTGAATTTCTTCATCCTGCATAGTTCTTGGGTTTTTACTGGCAAAGCTGGGATTGGACCAGAATTAACAGCAGCCTTTCTTTCTCATTTACTAAAATTCCTTGAAATACATCTTGTTCTACTTGCTTTGGATTATCTTGGGAAAATATTGCAGATATCATTAACTGTGCTCATATACTGGATTTTTTTCTTCATAATGTGGTGCCAGTCTTCTCTGATGCTGCATAGATGTAGAAGAATTAGAAGTGCTTTGATTGCAGTTAAATTCATTGACTGCTAACAGCAGAAATGATGCAATATATTTATTGATACACGCCCATTCTTCAGGTAGGCCATGACAACAGCCTTGCTTAAATATGGTGATATTTCTAGCACCTACATCCAGCCAGCGATTGGTATCTATCCTGCTTTAGGCAAACAGGCCAAAAATATGTCTTCCTTCCTCAGACATCTTGTGTGTCTAAGAGAAGAGGTGGGTAGAGGTAGACCAGGACACTAATTACATTTACGAATAGTCGTATTATACCCTCTAGCATAGCCAAATATGGCCAAATGATGGAACCTCTAAATGTACAAAACTGCTTTACCAGTATACCTTGTAAAAAGAGAAAACACTGTTAAGTATCATTTCCTCACTGAAAAATATAGAAACTATTAATTATTCTACTATTATTGTATATAATCTTCATGTGGAGAAAACACAGGTGGTTGATTTTGTATGCTTGAAATCACCAATTTGTTATATTAATATCGCAATATAGCCAGTAGGTGGCAATAGCTATTTAATTTAGTAACCTAAGACAGCTATCCAGCTCATGTTCTGGTGCTCATGTCAGCTTTGAACCTTACAAAGTAACTCAGTCCCCAAGAGTCTTACCCAGTGTATTCTCAGCTTTATAGTTGGAAGAACCTGCTGTGCAGGCAGGCAGTCATTTGTCAGAGCAGTGCCAGAGCCGGGACTAAATTTAAGTTCTACTCTCCTATTCTTCTATGTATTCTATATATTGTCTCCTTAGGAACTTCTGAACATTTTTTCCTTATGTTACATACAAATTTATGATGTGTTCTAAAGCAGCTATGAACAAACACTTTCCCAAGGCCTCTCTTTCTATACCACGTATGTATGCCTTTGTACTTGTATTGAGAGAGACACCAGAAAGTTGTAGATGTGCATGTGTATGCACACTGGGAGTATAGATACAATCTCATATAAGATATAAAATTACCTTTATTTTCTGTGGATGATGCAGAATGTTATTATCTATAGGATATGAAGAAGGAAGGGTTTGTATACAGTCCTTAAAACTGATTAGAGTGTAATAGCTGTAATGCTCAAGAGTTTGCTTGGGACAAAGTCATGAGGTGTTTTCTCAGATTAGTGAGACATTACTCTCATAAAGCATTATGTCCGGAGTTTTTGGCAACACTGCTGCCAATATCTGCTCAGAAGTGCATGTAAAAAACCGAAAGGTCTGGTCCTTGACTTGTCAATAGATTGGTTTTGTTTTYTGCAAATAGACATCAGGTGGCTCTGCTGTTTGGACCAACTGTTCAGCATATCTTCAGCCAGAAATTTAATTTGAGGTGAGAATGAAGGAGAATATCCATGAGAGAAGAGGATAAACAAGAGGCAGATGGTCCATGTGTGAAACTTGCAATGCCAAACAGTGGATTAAGATGCTCTTTTAAAATGCTACTTCACAACCTTAAAGCAACTGAGAAAAGTTACATTTCCACTAGCTAGAGAATGAGAAAATTTATTCTGGTCTTCATCAGAACATCTCCCATTTGCTGAACTACTGTAGGAGCTGCTTGGCTAAAAAGTGACCTATCTAACAGCAGTTGATTACTGTAAGTAGAGGGAAGCATAAAAGTGCCATCTCCTTGCATGGTTTTATCAAACTAGTTACCAGACTGATCAGCTCTGGGTCAGAGCTAGGAAGCAGATGAGACTCATAAGAAAACCATTTGGGTAGTCAACCATTTGCCAGGTCGCAACAATGCATCAAAGCTTCTTCTTCAATCAGTGCTTCTGTCATGATGTTGTAGGATAGCCCCCATGACTAAAGTGCTGTGACAGGTTGTGCTCTACACAAAGAAGCAGCTCAGATGCATGGAGCTTTGCTATGGAAAGGACAATAAGTCTGTCAACAGTTTATGGGATCAGAAGAGAAGTCACAAAGGGAGACACAGTGGTAGGAGTCTGCTATGGACTGCCTAGTCAAGAAAAGAGGGTGAACAAAGCCTTCCTTAAACAAATGGAAGAAGTCCCCTGATCATAGGCCCTGCTTTTCAGGGGGGKCTTGAACAACTCTGACATCTGCTGGGTAGACACCATAGCAGGGTGCAAGCAAGTAATGAGATTTCTGGAGTACATGTAGGACAAATTTTTGATTCAGGTGCTGGATAGACCAACTTGATGAGGTGCTCTGCTGACCTTCTCTCCTGAATATGTAAGAACTGGTACAGAATGAGAAGGCAGTCTTAGCTGCAGTGACCATAAAAAGATCCTGATGGACTTAAGGAAGGGGAATAGCAGTCTAAAGACCCTGGACTTCAGGGGCTTGTTCAGGGAACTAGTGGGTGGGATCTCATGAGAGGCCGAAGGGCAAATGAACCCAGGAGAACTGGCTGACCATCAAGAACCTTCTCCTTAAATCAGAAGAAAAGAAAACAAATTAAAGAAAATGATCAGATGTAGCAAGAAGTCTTCTAGGCTGAACAGGGAACTCTGGACTGAGTCTAAACTCGAAAACGGAATGTATAGAAGGTGGAAGCAGGGTCAAGCTACCCTTAAGGAATATGGAAGCATCACCTGGGTGTGGAATGTAGGCCTGCTACTGAACAAGGTGGACAATCTTGTGCCAAAGTACACAAAAATGTTCAATGTCTTCTTTGCTTTGGCCTTTACTAGCAAGGTCTCCTCTCAAGCTTATCTGATTCCTTTGTCTAGTAGCAAAGCTTGAGAGAGAGAGGTATTACCTATGGTAGAGGAGGGTCAAGTTAGAAACTACTTAAGCAGACTGGACGCACACAAGTTCATAGGCCTGGATGAGATGCGTCTGAAGGTGCTGAGGAAGTTGGTGCATGTCATTGCAAGACTCCTCTCTCTTATCTTTAAAAGGTCATGTTGATAGCAGTTTTTTGATGACTTGAAAAAGAGAAATGTCATGCCCAGCTTCACAAATGGTAAGAAAGAGGATTTGGGAAACTGCAAGCTGGTGAGCCTTACCTCAGCGCATTGGAAAATTAGGGAGAAAATCCTGGCAGTCACTTCCAGTCACGTGAAGGAAAGGAAGGTGAGTGGGAAGAGCCAATGTGGATTTACCAATGGCAAATTGTGCCTGACTAGCCTAATTACCAGCTATAGTGAGATGATTGGTTCTGTGGATGAGAGCAGTGGCTGTAGATTATCTTGATTCTAGCTAGGTTCATGATACAGTTCGTTAGAAATCCTTATAGCCACATGGAGGAGATATGAACTGGATGGCTGGACTATGAGGTGGTTGGATTGTTTGGCTCGAAGTGTGGAGGTCAGTACTTAGAAGCTTAATTGGCAGCCTGTTACAAGAGGCATTCTTCAAGGGTTGATGCTAGGGATTATATTGTTTTTTAACATCTTCCTCAACAAACCAGTTGATGGGATGGGATGCGTACTCATCACATTCATGGATGACTCCAAACGAGAGTGAGCAGTTAATACACTGTAGGGCTGGACTGCCATTCAGAGGGGCCTTGACAGCTAAAGAAATGGGCTGGCAGAAACATCATGAAGGTAAACAAAGTCCTGTACCTGTGGTGGACCGTAGGGATAACTACCACAGAAAAGGACACTGCAGACAAGTTGAGCATGAAGCAGCATTGCACCCTTACGCCAAACATATATTGGGCTACAGTAGCAAAAGTGTAGCCAGCACGCTGAAGGAAGTGATTACTCCCCTCTCACTTGTAAGACCGCATTTGAAATACCTTTCCTAGCTTCAGGTTCCTCGGTACCAGCAAGATATTGACAAAGTGGGAGCATACGACATACAAGGAGAAGCAGAGAATTGTAATTGCTTCGCCTGGACAAGGGTAAGGGTCAGTGAGTCTAACTGCTGTCTTCAGCTACCTAATGGATAGTTACAAAAAAGATGGAGCTAGACTCTTCTTGGAGGTGCACAGTAGCAGGACAAGTGATGACGGACATAAGCTGCAGCAAGAATATTCTGATGTAGGGATGGAATTTGTCACCATGGGAAAGGTTGAGCCCAAGAACAGATGTCTGAAGAGGCTTATGAAACTCCATTCTTGGAGATTTTTGAAACTTGACTTATCTAATCTGAAGTTGGCCCTGCTTTGAGTAGATTGCACTAGGTGACCTCCAGAGGTCCCTTTCAATATACTGTTTTCTGTGAGTGTATGGTTATCTTAATATAAGTCCTTAATGCAATTCCTGGCAAACTGGATATGTTTTATAAAAATGATTAAAATTAAAAAAAAAAAAAATTCTCCATGAAAGTCTCCAGGTAATGAAGGCAATGAGAGGTGTGCATTCATTAATCATGCTTGCCTATGCCCAAAACAGAAAAGAGGATTTCAAATATGTACCAGTGCCCTGAGAGCACTAATGGCCCTGCCYGTCCCTGCCCGTCCCTGCCCAGCCCCTCAGGGATGCCCGTCCCTGCCCAAGGCCCAGGACCCCATGTCAGCCCCCCCGAGGCTCCCCTCACCCTGCCCAGGGCCCAGGACCCCATGTCAGCCCCCCCAGTGCCATCAGCCCCTGCCCCATCGATGCCACAGCAGGGCCGGTCTCCAGCTCTCCACAGCCCTCTACTGACCTGGGCCCACCCGTGGGCCCATGTCCTGGCCTGGCCTCAGCCTGTCCCCATCCCCAGGGAGGTGCCCGATGCCCGAGGCTGGGGCTGCCCCGGTGCCCCCCAGCTGCCCTGCACCTGGCTGCGGCTGGGACGGGCCCTGGCTGCCAGGCCCTGCCCTGAGACCCCATGGGGAGCCCCCGTGGTCCTGGCCCCAAGGAGTCTCTGTCCCCCACAGGGCCCTGACAACTTCCTGCAGGGTTCTGCAGACGGCATGGAGAGCTTTTACTTAACAACAAAATTATTTTTACTGAAATGTTATGTAGGACACCATAGAGAGTCTGCTGTGAATTTCAGACAAATTCAGTCTCTACTGCACTCAGGAGTCCAAAATTGCATCTTCCAAAACAGAGGATGACCTTTAACTTTTGTAGTCACACCAATGGCTGCATYGTGGCTGCTGCTGTACACCTGCAGGGACAGGAGCAAAAGGCTGAAGGGTTTCAGTGTCCCAGGAACTAAGCTCTTCTCAGGGATGGTGGGAGATGCAGTTGGCCTCAGCCCATCGAAAAAAGAAAAAAAAAACAAAACAAAAAACTGTATGAGGTTCAACAAGGCCAAGTGCCAGGTCCTGCACTTTGGCCACAACAACCCCATGCAACGCTACAGGCTGGGGGAAGAGTGGCTGGAAAGCCGCCTGTCGGAAAAGGACCTGGGGGTGCTGGTTGACAGCCGGCTGAACATGAGCCGGCAGTGTGCCCAGGTGGCCAAGAAGGCCAACAGCATCCTGGCCTGTATCATAAGGATCTGGCCAGCAGGASTAGGGAAGTGATTGTCCCCCTGTACTTGGCACTGGTGAGGCTGCACCTCAAATACTGTGTTCAGTTTTGGGCCCCTCACTACAAGAAGGACATTGAGGTGCTGGAGCGTGTCCAGAGGAGGGCAACGAAGCTGGTGAAGGGTCTGGAGAGCAAGTCTTACGAGGAGCGGC